>BQNB010067881.1:0-34033 GCA_026074375.1 Tanacetum coccineum | reverse complement strand
GGTCTCATTACCATTAACAGTAAGCTTTCTTCTAGTGTTCTTCAAGAATCTCCTTGCCCTCATTCTTAGCATAGCAATCTGCCACCTCAAGTCTATCTCTTCTAAATCATCAGGATGAATTTGTTACAAGTCCTCATTGTCAAGTTATGAACTGTTTGGTTAACTTGCAAAGAAAGCACATATAACATCATCACTCAAGTTATCAATTGTTGTTAAGTTAACAACGGTAGCTTGAGTGCTAGCAGTTGTAGCACCATAAACAATATTAACTACTCCATTTGTACTATTGGTGCTATTTGAGGATACAAAGGCTATGTTTTGTGTGTTTGTGCTTGAGCTTGATGTTCCTTTGACCTCTGGTTTATAGATCTTTAGGTTGTTGTAAAGATTATCCAAGCTTAATGTATCTATCTCAGGCTTTTTCCTCTACATAATGGTATGTGTGTTCTATTCTGGTGACAGACTTCTTAAGAACTTCTAATTTACATCTTCTTGTGAGATACTTTCACCATGAATCTCTAACTGACTAATAAGCTTTTGAAGCCTATCAAAGGTTTGATCTAACACCTCTGAGCTAGATGCAGTAAAATTTTCATACTGCTGCTTTAGAAGATTCCTCTGAGTCTTTTTAGTAGCAGCATTCCCTCCAAACCTCTTCTCAACAGCCTGCAGCAATGACTTGGCATCTTTGATGGAGTTAAACTTCAATTGATGTTCATTAGGGATGCCCATCAATAAAGTGCTTCTTGCCTTCAACTCTAACCTCCTTTGTGCCTTTTCTTCAGCAGTTGTAGGAGCAATTGTAGTCTCAACACCTTCAACAACTTTTGTTATTGGAGGTGCATTACCATTTTCTATGACTTCCCATAGAGAATAATCAATCATCTGGATGTACTGTTCCATCCTCATCCTCCAAAGCTCATACTCACCTGGTTTGAGCATAGGCACTTTTGATGCAGCCACCATATGTACTGAGTCTTGATCTATGTCTTCTTAGCAAAGTTTCTCAAAGCAACAAGCTCTGATACCACTTGTTGGATCCCAGTTAACTTCTAATGATCGAATTCCTTAAGCTTGTTTAAGGTTTAGTTATGCTAGATAAATCTAACACAACTTAGTTTAAGAAACTTTGTTTGATAATACTAAAGATTATGCGGAATCTAATCTTTAATATAAGAAGAATTCTTCAAATGAATCTGTAACACTAAAAGATTAATTGTCAGACAATAAAAGCCTCCAATCTTTTATTATTACCAATAACTACGAATACTCTCCTGTTTAGGGTTACAAACACATTGAAGCTATGAATTATCGACTAAGATACTAATTGTGGATGAGTTAACTCTATGCCTTAGACCTCCTTTATAACACTGAAGAGCTAGTCGATTTACAATATATTACTAAAACTTAGATTATTCTCAAAGATCTATTCTATAAATAACAATCCTTATCTCATAAGTAATCTTGATCTTCAAGCAATCTTTATCTTTCAGCAGTTGTAATCTTTCAGCAGTTGTAACTTTGTACCAGCAACATTAACTCTTAACAAGCAGTAGTAACTTATACACCAGCAACATTAACTGTGTACAAGCAGTAGTAACTACTTAGAATATTTTCTTCAATCTTCACCAGTAGTACTAACTTTACTCTAGCAGTACTAACATATACTAGCAGTAGTAACTAGCAGTACTAATATACACTAGCAGTACTAAGTTACACTAGCAGTACTAAGTTACACTAGCAGTAGTACCTAGCAGTACTAAGTTACACTAGCAATAGTAAACGAGAAAACTAGCAGTACTAACTACTTAGCATATTTTTCATTAGAGTTAATGAACAGCACTAAGTTTTACTTAGCAGCAGTAACACAAATCTTAGCAGCAGTAACTCCAAGATCATCAAGAAGTCTTTTAATCCCAACACTGAGTCAGATTACAAGAACCTCAACAAGAATGATATTGAGGATTTGTATATGCTAATTGTTAATGGCAAGGTAGATGACTATGCTGAGACTGGATTGCTGTGGTCATTTTCTGTCTTCATCAAAAGTATAGTGATCTGGGATAGAGTACATGATTTCCAGCTAGATGTAGAAAGCTACCAACAGAAGGTCAACCTTACTGCACCAACAATTACTTTCCCAGACATTGAGAATCATAAGATGTTCTCCATCATCTTTAAACCGGTATATGGCATTATATACAAGAACAACAAGAAAGAAAAGAGAGTGATGAGACATCAAGAGGTTCATAAGTCTTGTGATGCTACATTGAAAAGAGTCCTGGAAGGGTTGAAAAGCAATAATAACAATGTAAAGCATTGTTATGTGACTCCAAGTCTTATTAAAGAATATGCTGAATACCTATAAATGTTTGAGGAAAAGATTGAAGAATGGTTGAAGCATCGAGATCAGATGAGACGTTGAGAAATGTACGTGAATGGAAGACCACTAGGATCAAGAAGGGAACGCCCGAATAATCAACCATTAAGGGGAGATTGTTAGGATCATAAAAGTGTTGATTATGATACTTTAAGTGTTTTATTTATTATTAGTGATTAGTCTTTATTTTATAAAGTAGAAACTAGTTTGTAATAAGGAGAAATATGCTAAAAAATAAAAATAGCATATTATCCAAAGAATAAGGACTAGATTGCAAAATTAGGAAAATAAAGGAAGGGAAGCTTACCTCCCTCTCCTATAAATACCCATCTAATCATCATTTTGTGGTTAAGGCTTTTAACAAACTCACTTTCCTTCCCTTCTCTCTTTTTTATAAAATTTGGAAAATTGTGAAAGACTTGCCTTCCTCTCTTAATTCTCTCTATCCTAAATTGTTCTATATCGTGTGATTCAAGCTAAAACAAGACCTAACACGAAAATACCCGATATTGACCTTTAATACTTTTCTGATAACATTCTTAAAGTTTTGTGCTGCTTTAGACTCTGGAAATATTTTTAAGTTATAGTATGCTCAAAAAGCTTTCCGTCGATATGTGGCATGACCCTTGACGAGCCACGGTTTAGTTTATACGAAATAAACAAAAACGACAAAACCGAAAAATACCCCTGGTGGCAAGTGGCCGACGGCTGGCAGCCACTAGGGCTGCCCATGGCTGGCGGCTAGAGCCTTGGCCGGCGACTGGGGAGCCTTATGGCTTCCCACGACCGGCGGCTAGGCTCCATGCCGGCGACCGTGCCTAGTTTTCGACCCCTTTTTCCGCAAAACTAGTTTGGTCCAATCCGACAATAACCCAAATGATCATGTCATTAATTTGACATAAATATAACCTGGAAATACTTCTGTACATGTCATAAACGTGACCAAGGTTTATACAAACCTTGGAAGCGTGTAACCAATGTTACGGGGTTAACCCAAACGCTCCTTAATCGACCCATTACTTACAAAACATGTTTGTAAACTACTAAGATCACTTGAAACTGAACATAAACATGTTTTGACACTCATTAAAACTTCTGAAAACATACGGGGCGTTACAAGTAATATCAAAGTGCTAGAAAGAGTCGCTCGTCACCTAAACCGAGCATAACCGTCTTCTTCCATATTGCTCTCCTAGTTACTGTCTACAAGCCCCCAAACCTATATTCAGTTACCTACATATAACATGAACTGAGAACGGTAAGTCCTTACAACTTAGTGAGATAACGGAATCTGAACTGAAATAACACTTATGATATAACTTGAACATAATAGTCTATATCATGGCATGGATGGTACGACATGTAGTCGTCTTGTTACTTGTAAATGATTCTAATACTGTATTCATATTCATGATATGATTTCTGGTTCATGGTATAATTTTTTAGCATGGTTTCTATACATAAATTCTGAGCATACTTTTTGGGCATGTGATTCTGACTAGATGATACTTAGTCGTCCTGCTATACATGTAAACTTCCCTAGCCGACGAGTACTCTTCATGGGGCACTATCTTGTCATCGTGCTTTTCTAACGTAGGTCATCCACGAAGGACGGGAGTGCTAAATAAAGCATGGGTCATCCACTTAGGATGCTTTGGTTATCCACTTAGGATGCTACTATACAAAGCACGGGTCATCCACTTAGGGTGCTTGTACGGGAGTTCTATATCATGCGTTTCTTGGGCACGTTACATGACTTTTGGTGCATTTCTAGGGCACCCTAAACTTGACAACAATGCTCCTTGTGAGCACCCTTAAACATGGTTTGTTTTGGCTATATTAGAAACCTCACATAAGTTCTAATCATCGTGTTAAGTCTAGAACATGAAGCTAATGACTTGATTATTGATGCTTCTTGTAAGCATCCTATACATGAATTATTGTCGGCTATTTCCGAGTCATGATATTCTAACTAGTACTCGGCTATTTCCGAGCTCATGAACATGGAAATATTCGGCTATATCTGAAGCTATGCATCCTTTCTAAAATCATATAAAAATCTAATAACATGAAGCTAAAATCCGTTACTTCTAGGTCTTGATTAGGCTTCCGTAAGCTTTGCGAGAGCACCTAATCATAATATAATCACACTAATGCAATTAAAACTTACTAGATCATTTATCTAACATGTATTGGGTCTAAACAACTTAATATAATCACATAAGGTTTTATTTCATCATTAACCACACTTTTACAAAAAGGCTTTTATGCAGAATTTTTGACAGTCTGCTGAACTTTTCTAGTCTTTGACCTACTTAAACATAGAGTTGGGACCTGGAACTAATTTTGTTGGAAAGTAGACTCTTTTACCTTTCTAAAAATATAAGGCACGCTCCAAACAGAGCTACGGTTAATCTTCTATGATTTTCCAAAGTGGACACAAATTTCTACAAACCTTGTTGTCCTAAATTCAAACATCACCAAAATGACTCAAAACCCATGATAAGCTATTCTACTCTTTACCAAACTTATATCTCAGCTTATTAGACATGTTTAGATCATTTTTATCAGGCCTTAAGCCAAAATTACTTGTTTAGACACTACATTAAGCTCTAGTCAAACACCCCTTAATTTAACATAATTATTCATACTCAACAAATTTAAACGTGAATTTTACTACACTTTTGGCCATGATTATACCACTTGATTCTTGACTTGATTCTATCATAACAAGGCTTATAATATCATGTCCATCATAATTAAAAGCGGGTTCATAGAACCCTTTAATTCACATAACCCTAATTAACATAAACCTTTAAATTAACTATTAACATGATTTAGGGCCAGATTGCTTACTAACCTTGATGGGAATTGTTATTAACACCATAAGACTTACAAGACCACACCAAAATCATCTATACTTGTTCTTGATAAATCCTTGAATTGATCATGTGAAGCGTTTTAGCAATGAGGTGATAAACTTAATTTTTCCCTCCTAAAAATCCTTGGAGAGCCACGTCATACACATACGTGTATTTATGAGGTTAATTTCTGGATAATAAGCTTATTAGGTAACAAGGGTAAAGTAGTAATTCTGCGTTTTAACGGTCGTTAGTTCCTATCCTTAAATCCTTTGCACCGTTAGTCTTTTTCGTTAACTATTTTGCCAACAAAGTCCTTATTTCTATAAAATACTAACATAAAGACTTTTCTAATATTCTAAAAACAATATAATATATTTCTAATCCAATTGCGAATTTTGAGGTGTTACACGGTTTCCGTGAGTTAGGTACTTTAATGTCCTGCTCAAGACCTCTTTATGGTGAAAGAATAAAACAACAACACGGAGTAGTTAGTTTGCACAAGTGGGAGTCTGAAATGATAATGTACAATCAAACAACGGCTTTCACCACTATCCTTCACATAAATGCCAAAGGGTCACACTAGTGCACACTAAACGGGACAATGCAGGGGGAAATGAGAAACGAGATATGAAATGGAAAGAGATGAAAGAGGAAATATAAATACGGCGTTATTTTCATTAAAGGGTTAAACAATAATTACACCAAGTCTAATATTTAATATGACAAAATACCAAACAAACAACACCAAGGGTTGTTTGGGTCGGTTTGGACGAAACCTCAAGGAGAGGGGAGTTTGACTTTTGTCAAACTCCAATATTTGTTCTACGAGTATTCTAACCTCCTATTGAGCCTATAAATACAAAGTCTTTGAGAAGGGTTTTCACACACCTCATAACCAACTCCTCAACCCCTAAAATCCTCTCATCCCCTCTCTTGCTCTTGCTATCAGACGACACATCAAAAAGGGATCTGAAACCCTTTTTGGTCGAATCCCTTGTCGACCCAAAGTCGACACATGTTGATCTTGAGGATTGACCGAAACCCTAGGGCCTTACAAACCCTAAGTTGATCGCAATATACATGCGATTAGGATTTTCCCAAACCCTAATCGTGTACCATTTTGATCCCGGAGATCAATTAGGGTATTACTCGGATTTCATACTCGCTTAACTTGCGATAGGTTCGTAGCCCTAGTCTTACCTATGCAGTACTTGTGGATACCTGACGCAGTCCAGAAGTGGTGATGATTCCCGAAACCCTAAAGAAGTTAAAGTGAAGCATCAAGGCCTAGAAGGAAGCGTTATGTGCAGCTGAGAAGTTTAAAGGAGCTTACGCATAGCATGATTAACAAGTAAGTGCATCTAAACACCCTTTATACGTGCTAGTTAGGTTATATCATTGTGTAGATAGATATGACTATTAAGGTTTTGGTCTGCATGGCTTTCTTTGTTTATTTTCCACTATGCATGTTCATAGCCACACGGGTAACCACCAGAACCCTACATTTTCCTTTTTTTTTGGTAAAGGGTTTCCCCGGTAAATTTTATTACACCAAAAAAACAATTAAGTACAAAGGATGAGGGTGAGTCCCACATATTCGCTCGTTACATAGGCAAAACCACTTCCTTAAATGAAGGAACACAAAGAGACTAGACTACAAAAGAAACAAAAAAAACTATTTCTTTTTACGACCTTGAACTTTGATATCCAAATTATCGCATATATCTTGAATCTTGTCGGGGATATCCTGGCCTTCATACATATCTTCGTCATATGGCTCATAATCGTATTCTCCATTCCCATAAGATTCTTTCCATTGTTGCAATAGACTATTAGTACCATAGCCAACATCCTTTGAAGCCAGAAAATTAGCCATATCGTTATCAACCGATGCAACTTCATCATCACTATCATGATCACCCAAAGAATCAACCCTTGTCAACGAAATACCCTCATCATCTACAAGGGTAGCCGTCCCATCAATAATAAGTCTTTCCATTTTATCATTTTTTTCAACAATAGGGGTAATATTAGTACTACTAGACTCTGCATTCCTGAACAAAGATCCACTAAAATTGGCCTTTTTATTGGTCAGATTTGAAGTCCCACTATTTGTACCCAGATCAACACCATTTTCAACCGAATTAAGCACATCAAATTTGACTTGCTAACCTCTTTTGTAGGCTCCGCATCTTTCTTCTTATTACCACTAGTGCTAATATTGTTCTTTTTAGAAACTTGTCTATACACTTGCTTAGTTGGTTGAAATCCCACTTTAGGACCAACCGGAACACCTCTATGATTTTGGCTAGGCTTCTTTATGTTCTTCACCACATCCGAGACATTATTCTTAGGACACTCATCCTGAAAATGACCAAAAACCTTACAACACCTGCGTCTGGGAGGTTTCCATTCATACTCAACACGAACATTACATGTATAGAAGCTCTCCCCAACAAGTTTAGGCATAGCCACCACAATATTATCTTTCAGCTCCACATCAGCCCGAACCTCAATCAAAGCTCTAATATAGCTTGATCTACCCCATGATTGAATGCACATGTCAGATGTGTAAGAGCCTAACATCAAAGGAGTAACAATCTTAGTAACAATGGCACTCAAACCATCCTCACTAAATGTGGTCACAAGGATACCATGAAGTAGGGCTGTAAACGAACCGGACGAACACGAATGGAGCCTTGTTCATGTTCGTTCGTTTATTTTAGCCGAACAATAAACGAACACCGTCGTTAACAATGAACAAATTTTCTTGTTATGTTATTTTTAAGAAATAAGGTTGTTTCATGTTGTTCATTAAGACATAAACGAACTAACATAATACGATGGGACTATATAAAACATTAAAATTTACAAAAGTATACAACAATATTGCGTTTTATAAGTGTATGTAATTTTTGTTTATGTAACAATTTTAAAATATTATAATAAAAGATAGATTGACGAAGTTATTATATAGTATTTTTATATTATATATATATATTTATATTTAATATAAATATTATATATATATTTATATTATATATATATATAGTATATATATTTTATATATATATATATATATGATCATAAACAAACGAATAATCGGACGTTCACGAAAATAAATGAACGAACAAGACTTTTATTCTTGTACGTTCATTTAACTAAACGAACGTAAATTGTTGTTCATGTTCGTTCATTTATTAAATAAACAAACATAAATGAACTTTTTACCGGACGGTTTACGAAATGTTCACTGAACGTTCAGTTCGTTTACAGCCCTACCATGGAGTTTAACCTAAACTGGAACATTACCCACATCTTCTTTCAATAAATTCACATCCGGATTCCACTTTTTCAGAATAAGTGAGTTTTTGCGAATAAACCATTGACCATTTTCAAGCATCGCATCCAACCCCTCCATAGAGCTAAACTGAAAAGAAAATATCCTAGTAGACGAGTTAAGCATAGATTTAACCAGACCATATTTACCCCAAGTGTTCCTAACATAGTTAGCAACAACAGGTATGCCTCACGCTTTCCCAAAAAGAAATCATATGACGTATTAGCAAACCGATCACTAATAGCCAGAACCCTACATTTTCTAGCTAGGGTTTGTGTGGCTGCATGGCCATTATGTGTTTACTTTTGCTGATGTATGTTTTTATTGGTCATGCTTGTAACCACAAGAACCCAACAATATTTAAATTCCTTACGTAAATTTGAGCTTAACCTACATATAAGCATATTTATATAAGAGTAATCATGTTGTTTGGCCTCTCTAAAATGATACAACTTCATTTCGGTCCCTCCAATAAACTCGTTCAAGCTTAACCACTAGTAGGGAACGTGTTATACGGGTGTAAGAGATGAGGATGAAGATATATAAGTGTGGGGATGAAGATAAAGAAATGAATAAGACAAGAAAGCAAAGTAGGCGGGTGAATAATTTATTTATGATGTTTTTAATTTAATATTTCATTTATACAAGTTAGTGGAAGGTGTAATAAGACGAAAATACCCTTACATGATAAGACTTAACGGGTGTTAAGAGCAGCGTTAGAGGGAGGGGCCAACGATACATAACGTTTCGTATTTAGGGACGGATGATGCATTTTTTTCGGTTAAAGGACGAAACTCGTCGGTCAACGCAAATGACAAGGACGAACAATGTAATGTCTCTTTTTTCAATCAGTATATAAATATTGGAGATTAAAGAGAGCCCTTATGATGATACACTTGAGACATTGCATAAATTTAAAAACTTATTGTAACTTGAACTTGACATTTTGATTTAAAAGTTGAAATTGAAATTTTGTTGTAGTTACACTTGGAATCTTGATGTAAACTAGAACCTGAAAAGCTGATTCAACTTGAACTCAACTTGAACCTGAAAAGCTGATGTAACCTAGCTAATAACATGAAACTTAAATGCCACAACTGGGTAGTCATATATGATAGAATGCAAGTAGTTTATGTATTTTTAAAAGAAAGCATCGTATGTCTAACACGTACATTTACTAATTTGTTAGCAAAATACTTATCAAACTCAAGTTATCAGGGTTGAGGTTTACTCCAATTTGAAAGGAATTTTCAAAACCATCCCCTATAATAAGAGCTTGCACAATGGGGAAAAAGGTTCGGCGTCCTGCCGATGTGGTGATGAAGCTGAAGTGATCATAGGAGGTGAACTTCATGCCGACCATGGTCATGCTCCTCATGGTGGCCGGGGAAGCCGATCTTATTCATTTGTGTTTTGTGTTTTTTAAATGGTATGGGTGTGTGAGGGCACTGAGGGGTATATGTTAGTGGATAAAGTGGTTAGTGCTGGTGATAAAACGTTGCGGCCATAAGTAATCTGCCATAAGTAATCTGATTATACTAACTGCTAAAAATCCAAAACCTCTTAAAATTAAAGCAGATCACTACAAAAATGGCTAAAGATTACTACAGGTTAAAATGACTCCAGGTTGCATCCAGAAATCTTGAGTACTATACCTTCTGGGCAAGAAATGCTTCCAATCTGATAATCAAGAAAGAGTGGCAAATGAGAGGATCATATATAGTAAAGTTAAACAAGCTAAAAAAGATATGAATTGAACCAAGAAAGGAGAACGGAAAAAAGCTGATGCCTTTTGTGATTCCGTATCCTGTTGATTTCAAGCAAACACAAATAAAGATCAAAGTTTACAAAATGTGTCCAAGATCATCATTTCTTGATATCAACATCATCAGCCTCATCATCATCATAATCCAATGTACCTAACTACAAAGAGTATAAGAATGAAGAAGGTTAATTAACAATGGAGATCAAGAAAATTGTTATTGAAATGTTCTCATTTAGCAATGGAGAAACTGTCGTTTTTGTCACTTTTCGTTTGAACCCAAGAAATTCAACCTATCAGCCTTGTTACCTTCGTTTCCAATCGTGTCAAACTGTTCATCAAATAACTCTTGCCAGAATTCCTCATCAAAATCTCTATCTTCATCTTGATGTTCTTCCTCGAGTGTTCTTTTGGATCTACCAATACCTTGCATTTCCAGTGCAAGTTCCTCAAGCTCAGACACTTGAAACCCCGAAAGACCCTGAAAGTTTTCATCTACTCTAGATGATTCTCCAGGGTATGCTCGACTAGGCCCTTGATCAATCGGTCGTGGCCGTTTCTTGATCATAGTTTCAAGTTCCTTTCTTTCATATTGACGCGAAAGCTTTTGAACAAATTCAGGATTTTGTAAAGCTTTGGCTAGGAAGCTCATAGTTTTTTGCTGCTTTTTTTCAGTTCCTTGCAGTCTTAATTCCATTTCTTGAAGATGGGTGCGAGTGTTTTGTTGTTGCTGTCTGAGTTTCACTAGTTCCATCATAAGAACATGTTTATCACGTTGTAAGCGTTCCATTTCACCATCGAGTCCGAATCTTCCAACTTCGACACAAGGGTTGTTGGCTTGTTGTTGTGGAGGATTCTGAGAAGGTGCTTTTCGTCTTTTGAGGTTCTTCAATATGTGCCTCTGGCCTTTTAAGAATGCTTCGTTAGCGAATTCCCATATATCAGAATCTATCTTCTTAAAACCCTGCATATAGAAACCACAAATATCCTAAAGCTAATACGTTTCGATCACGAAACATATAATTAAGTTAAACCTTTTACAAACATGCTAAAATTTATGCAGATGACTGTTTTAGCAACCATACGTCGGTCATTAGGTTAATTAGCAACCATGTATAACAATTTCAAGCTACTTAATATTTATGTGTATTTCCGGTGCTTTCTAATTGTTTATATCATATTCCTCCCAACATAAATTTAGGAACATATATAATAGAATACTATCAACACAATTCATATGACAACTTAATTATCTCTATAGCTACATAAAATGCACGACTAGAGCAAAATAAACGGAGCTATCAAAATTGGGTTGAGTGACCAAATTGTATGATAAATAAAACGGACATAATAATGAAAACGAAATAAATCAATTACCAACTCCGAATGACTAAAGCAAATTACCAAGAAGCTAAGACATGGATATACAGTTACAAACATATTCACATATTTAATGCTGATCGCTTCTCATATTCTGAAGTCCAAGCTAGCAAAATTATTAAATTAGTTGCCTATAGGAATGTTTGGGACTTTGTTTATTAGAAACGATAGTCGCTAATTGTATATTAGATAAATAAGAATATGTGGAAGGTGCTTGGATCAAGGCTGCCAAACTCGCGATCCCACGTGGGATCGTTTTTGTCTTTGCACGATCGGGATCATAGGATCGAATCGGGATGGTACGATCAGAGCCGTCTCGTGGTTTTAGGTGGCCCTAGGCAATAATAACATAGAGGCCCTATTATACTTGTAAACTAAAAAGAAATTGCATATAAACTTGAATTATATGCACATATATGTATAGTATTATACGTATGTATATGCAAAAACTAATAATAATGTGACCCCTTTTAAGTGGAGGCCTTGTGCGACAGCACCTACTGCACACCCATCCGAGACCCCTCTGTCTAAAGTTAATTTAACGAATATAAGTAATTTGTCTGTCTTTAACAAAGAAGTACGATGTTTGATTTCTTTTTCTGCAGAGGAATGGGTAATGTAATGT
Source organism: Tanacetum coccineum (assembly GCA_026074375.1). NCBI lineage: Eukaryota > Viridiplantae > Streptophyta > Magnoliopsida > Asterales > Asteraceae > Tanacetum > Tanacetum coccineum. The sequence continues at coordinate 21,682 of BQNB010067881.1, read as the reverse complement.
ATCCACATGGGATGTGGGTATATATGGAGGAAGGTTAAGAGGTGAAAAAAACTTACCCGTAGGAGTAAAAAACTTAAATTACTTTGCCTTTTTTTTTCTTTCCATATAACGTGTAAGTAAATTATTCATACATATGACTTAACCTTTTTGTGCTTGCCCAGGTAAATATATTATTTAAAAAAACAATTAGGTATAAAGGATGTGGTTAAATATCACATTTTAGCCCGTTATATAAGCAGAAAATAAACGCACCAATTTTGCTTCAAACCAAAACTATCATAAGCATGACAAACTAAACTTATGAAAACACCAATTGACCACGAAGTTTATGACAAAAGCATTACAAAAAGCCAATTGTTCTTCGGTTAAGTCAAATGCTTCAAAATCGGCATAATCATACTCTACCCAACACTTTTATAAATTAAATTGTTACTGATAACTGCTAACCGATACAACTAAGTACAGTGCTAGTGCTAGTTTCAACAAACACAGAGTCTAAGTCTTCTTCATATTTCTCTTTCCATCTTTAACAGCTTCTACAAACCAACATTGGTTTGCATTGACAATCTTGTTTTGCCTTTAGAAATAAAAAAAGATATAAGAGTTGATACTAGGCTAAACAAATTAAAGCCTTTAAATTTGTAAGTATATACTAATGAGTTAAATTCAAAGCCCAAATGCTCTTTAAACCGTACTAGCAGGTGATCGCGTGTTGCGACAACAAGTATCATGTGACGATTAACTGGAGAAATAAAAAAAAATTGATCCCGGTGAGGCCCGGTTCACGCGTTTTTATCGGTTCCGACGGGTCCTCTCCGGTTCGGCTTTTATTGGCTAGCCGAACCGATGGTGACTTCGGTTCCCGGTTGAACCCATCGGTCTCGTCCAGTTTTCAAAACTATGTGCACCATCATTTTAAGGAGACATCAGATATATGTTTTTAATTGTTGTACAATCTATTATATTATAAGATTCAGTTTGTATATTTATTGTGCAGTATTAAAGATGGGTCTGAATTAATACCACAACTCAACTTCCTGCATAGGCTTCAAGTTTTGTAACCATGCCTATGAAATTTGTACATAACTCACATATTAATTGTGTATACAAAGTCCTCTTATTTAATGTGCAGTATTGAAGTGTTGTAACATTGGCTGTGAAAGTTGTACAAGTTACAAAATGTCATGTAAGTCTTTCGTAACAATTTGCATTAAATAATAAATGTTATATTAAATACTCACTTAAATCACATTATTAAGTTTGTAACTTCATAAACTTATTTTGAGTGTTGTAAAGCATTCATGTACCATATGTTTAGTCCATTTGATTTCCTTAGCACTTAAAAAAGTCTCTTTACATGTAATTATTTAACATGTTTAAGTTACATATCTAGCTATAAATAACACATGAAAGCCATAGGTACATTCTTATTCTTGCATATTTTTTTCTCTCAAGCTCTAACCGTCACTTTCTTTTTTTGTGCATAATTGATTTTGTTTGTTTAATTTATTTTTGTGTTTGACTTTGTTAGTTTATTGTAAATATGTGATGGATGAGGTTAGTCTAATGATTCATTTTTTTGTGGTGTTGTAGATGTTTAGCAGTGAAGATGACAAAGATTTGGCCCGAGGGATGGAGCTTTGAAGACTGACAAATGATGATCTACATAGAAATGAAGATCCATGCTTGGTAAAACTGTTTTTTATGTGTTTATGAGATTGTTGGTGTGTTGGTTTGTGTTTTTTTTACTTATACCAAAGGTGTTTTTTGTCTTTGGTTTGTGTTGTTTCTTAGTTATTTCTTGGTGAGAAGAAGATTTGAAAAGAAATGAGCAAAGAATTGGAGGGTTGTAATTTGTCAAGGCAAGCGAGTGGGTTGTTGACCCAATGGAAAGAAGTGTATGGTAAAAGAAAGATGATAGGTGTAGTAGGTTAGCATTAACTCTCATATGTCAAGTCCAATGTAACTTTTATTTTTTAAGATATTTGTATGAGATCATATAAGAATATATATTCACGTGTTGCTTTTAAAATATACGGTACATGCAACAATTAATATGTCATATTTGAAACAAAAATATCATCTATTGTACATGCAATAATAATATAGTGCTTGATTTATTTTTCTCTTTTCGTACGACATGTGTGAAACCAAACATTAATGAATGTCAAGTGAACTTGAAGATACGAGGGTCAAAAATTTGCTTTACATTAACTTTTTTAACTTGAGACCAAATTGTCACATGTTTAAGTATTCTTCTTTTTGTGAAGAACAAAATTCGTGTGTTTTGAAACAATTATATACAAACTTGATTAGACTAATATTTTACCAAATTGAGATCTTACCGATGATATAGCTTTGTGTTTAAATTATAGCATAATATGGGCTGGATTTTTGTACCTTCAACTCAACGAAATCAAAAGTTTGTTGGGGGTGCATTAGGGTATGATATAAGGGGTTGTCGGAAAATGTTAAAGCAAATGTTGAACGAGCCAGGTGTACATTTATTTAATCGATGAATCTTTTATCCATTAATATACATGGTTCAAAGAAACGCAGGAAACGAGTGTGGATCAAAGATTTTTGTTTTAAACATAACATTAGTTTTCTTGGTGTGCAAAAATCTAAGATGACAAGATTAGAATTGTTTCGGTTACGCACTATGTTGGGTAACTATTCCTTCGATTATGCTTGTAGTATGGCAAGGGGTCTTTCAGGTGGTATAGTTTCTATGTGGGATCCAGCAGTGTTCACTAAAGAGAACATATGGTGCAACGATAACTACGTTATAGTCCAAGGTAAATGGCTTAACATCACACATTCGTATTACATGGTTAATGTATACGGTCCTCAAGACCCGATAGCAAAAGCGACTATGTGGAACAATTTGATAACATTTATCCAACAACACCATGAAAGGTATGTAGTGTTTGGGGATTTAAACGAAGTGCGAGATGAATCTAAACGGTTTGGAACGAATTTTCCTAGATCAAAAGCTCATCTTTTTAATTCCTTCGTTGATGATTCAGGCTTGAAGGAAATGGTGATGGGTGGGAAGTTATTTACCTGGATGAATAAGTCTGGAACAAAAATGAGCAAGTTGGATCGGTTTTTGTTATCTGAAGAGGTGTTGGATGATAATCCTGATCTAAAGGCTATCATTCTTGATCGATTGTGGTTGGATCATAGTCATATTTTGTTACATATCCAAAAAACCGAGTATGGGCCAACCCCGTTTAAAATTTTCCATTCATGGTTCCAAAGGAAAGATGTCGATGTGGTGGTCAAGCAAGCTTTTGTTGATAGCTCTCAAGTACCTACAGACACTAGAGTAAAGTTGCATGACAAACTCAAGTTCATTAAAAAACGTATTAAAGCATGGAACTCTGACTATAAAAGGAATGAAGTGAACCGTAAATAGGAGGCCATTCGTCTGCTACATGATATTGATAGAAAAATTGACTCTTCAATGACTTCTAATTTGGATAAAGAAACAAGGCTTCAATTGCTTCAAGAAATCTATAATATTGATCGTTTAGAATCTATGAATCTTTTGCAAAAAGCTCGTATTAAGTGGGATGTTGAAGGTGACGAGAACATAAATTTTTTGCATGTTATGATTAAACAACAACAGAGGAGACAAGCCATTCAAGGGATCATGCTAGATGGCATGTGGTGTTCAGATCCGGTGCAAGTGAAAGACGCATTTTTGGCTTTTTATAAAGACAAGTTCGAGTGTCATGTTCCACAAGTAACTTGTACTGATCACTCTTCTTTTTCGACACTTTCTGATTCCGATAGAAGTGAGCTGGAACGAGGGGTTTCTATTGAAGAAATCAGGAAAGCGGTGTAGGATTGTGGGAGTGATAAAGCCCCGGGCCCGGATGGCTTTTCTTTTTAGTTTTTGAAACGATACTGGGAGATTTTCAAGGATGATGTAGAATCGTTTGTTTCAGATTGTTTTGCTACTTCAAGGTTGCCCCCATGCACCAATTCTTCTTTCATCGCACTTATTCCAAAGGTAACCAATCCTCTCTTTATCAAAGATTATCGTCCTATTTCTCTTATCGGTTTGCAATATAAAATTATCGCCAAAATATTGGCAAATCGGTTGGCATTGGTAGTAAGCTCCCTGGTTAGTAATGAACAGTCGGCGTTCATTTCGGGTCGCCAAATTCTTGACGGTCCTTTGATACTAAGCGAGATCATAGATTGGTATAAGGAGAGAAATCAGAAGATGATGATTTTTAAAGTTGACTTCGAAAAGGCATACGATTCGGTGAATTGAAAGTACTTGGATTACGTTCTAAGTCAGTTTCGTTTTGGAGACAAATGGAGAGGTTAGATCCAGGAGTGTTTGAGATCTGCTTGTACTTCAGTTTTACTTAATGGAAGTCCTACTTCAGAATTTTCCATTAAGACGGGATTACGTCAAGGCGATCCATTGTCGCCATTTCTATTTGTTCTTATTATGGAGGGACTTCATGTCGCCATTAGAGATGCGACTCAAGCAAATTTGATTAAAGGCGTCTCGGTAGGTAATCCATGTATTCGCTTGTCTCATTTGTTTTATGCTGATGATGTTGTTTTGGTTACTGAATGGAGTCATGTTGTCATGGATAACATTATTCGCTTATCCAATGTGTTGTTTTGAATTCTGGTTTACGTATCAACATCCATAAATCAAATGTATATGGAATTGGTGTTTCAAATGACGAGATTGAGGTCATGGCTCAGAGTAGAGGGTGTTCGGCAGGATCATTACCTTTTATCTACCTCGGTCTACCAATTGGCTTAAGCATGAATCGGATAGAGCATTAGAAGAGTTTGATCGACAAGTTTGAAGCTAGGTTATCAAAATGGAAGGCAAACCTTCTCTCTATAGGAGGTAGATCGACACCGGTAAAGGTGGTGTTGGGAAGTGTTGGTATTTACTATATGTTGATTTTTAAAGTCCCGCAATCCATCCTCTCGTCCCTTAAACGGTTAAGATCCAAATTTTTTTGGGGTGCAGACAAGGATTCCAAGAAGCTGATTATGATTAAATGGGAGAATGTTTTGGCATCATTCGATAAAGGAGGGTTAGGTCTTGGAAGTTTAAAAGCCTTTAACCTTGCACTTCTCCAAAAATGGCGATGAAGATTGATCTCTAATCCAAATCTTTTATGGGCTCAAGTTATTAAGGCCATCCATGGGGAGGAAGTTGGTGTAAGTCACTTCACATGCAAATCTAAAGGGTTATGGGCGAAAATTGTTGGTTCTATCAACTGAAGAATACTAGTAATCTAATGAATCAACCAAGAACAATGAGTGAGATGTGGGTTGGATTGTTAGAGAAACTTGGATAGTGAGGTTTTGGAATAAATTAGGATTGGGGATTCTCCTCTGTCACACAATGCTATAACAGATTATAACAGGCTATATCGGTTAGAGTTGCATCCTAATTGTGTCATTAGTGATTGATTTGTAAATGGTGAGTGGCATTGGCAGTGGAGGTGTATCATTGACCCCGGACGGTGCTTTGACATGCTCAAAGCCTTGTTAACTGAATTAGAGTCCATTCCAATATCTATTGGAAATGATGAAGTTCGTTGGGGGCTAAATCCTGATGGTTCTTTTTCTGTTGGTGTTACGAGGAACCATATCGATGATGTTATTCTTCTGACATTACCGGTTGTGACAAGTTGGTGTAAGATTCTTCCAAGAAAAGTGAACATCTTTATTTGGAGACTGAGATTGGATAGACTCCCTCATCGCTTGAATCTCTCAAGACGTGGGTTGGATATCCAAGCTATTGCATGTCCGGTTTGTTCTAAGGGTATGGAATCTAATGATCGTCTTTTCTATTCACGCGATGTGGCGTTAAATATTTGGCGGTTGGTTCGTATTTGGCTTGACGTGAATATTCCTATGTTGAATTCGCATTCAGATTGGGAGTCATGGGATGATACTTCCGGGCTTCTAGCGAAGTTAAGCTTCGTATGCAGGTGATTGTCGCGGCTACTTGGTGGTTTCTTTGTAAGCATCGGAATCTAGTCACGTTTAACTCTCAATGCCTGAGGAAATGTGATTTATTTGATAGCATTCGTCTTTATTCTTTTCCTTGATTAAATAGTAGAGGCTCTAAAAGTTTAGTATGGCCGGATTGGCTTAAAAAACCGATGTAATTTCTTTCTAGCTCCTCGCTAGTTTTTTCTTTATATAATTTTTCCGTTCAAAAAAAAGTTTAGTTTTTTAATCGAATAATAAAGCCGGTGCAACGCACGGGTTTGTAGCTCTCGTGTGAATATATGATTGTATTTTAAGTAATGAGGTGTATTAATCATGTATTAATTATGTATTAACTATTTTCATTTTCAAGTGTGTATTGTGTTATGGGTGTGTTTGGTAAAGGGCTTATAGGGGCTTATTGGGGCTTGGGCTTTTAAAATAAGCCGACTTATAAAATAAGCCCCGTTTGTCACGCGGGCTTATGAAGTCATAAGCCTCTTTAAGCCCCAGCCCCATAAAAGAGGCTAAAAACTTTAGCCTGAGGCTTATGAACCATAAATTACATATTTACCCACAAAAATATTTAACATATACAATAAAACTCATTTAATTATGTCTTTTTTAGTAATTTTGCAACAATAAACCCCAGCTCATTTGCCAAACAGGTTTACAAAAATACAAATTTTAATTTCGGCTTATAATATAAGCCCCGGCCTCAGCTCCAGCCCCAACCTCAGCTCCAGCCCTAGCCCAAGCCCATTTCGCCAAACATACCCTTAATGTATTAAAAAGTTGTACACTATATATAGATATGTGTAAGTTGAAAAATCAAGTTTGAAAAAATTTAATGCTTAAAAGTGTTTTTATGCTTTATAAATAGTATAGATACATGCTATATATGGGCATTTGGAATATCAGACCTTTGAAATCATTTATCTCGTTATTAGGTCGAATGAGTCATACTACCGATTATGTAACTCGTTATCAGACCCCGTCCCACCCATTCGAGATACAAAAGCCATACTTTTGATTATCAAGGGACAGATTCAGGACCAAATATGCTCGGGTGCACACATTTTTTTGAACCATAACACTAGAAACATATTTTGATGGACCGGATGCATTTGAGATAAATTTAGAAAAAATCAATGTTTTCTTCAAAAATTGGCACTACATAAAAAAAATTCATAGGTGTCTCGGGACCCCACTGGACCCTGGTTCCGTCCCAGCCGATTATGTAAGTAACATGTCCATTGCTACCTCTAAAAGTTTAACTCGTTACTAGACTAAACAAAATTCTGACCCCAAATGCTAGCTCCAATACTTATAGAGACTCAACCACCCACCATAACTATAGTTCGGGACCGTGCCTTCGAGAACCGACACATCATGACCCGAGTTTTCAACGTTCCATTATGGATCAAAGCTTTCGCACAACCTTAAAAACACATGGGCATCTTAAATGTAAAAACTCATCCAATGTACCCAACATTTAAAATGTACATGTAGTAAACTGCTGGCAGAAAACGAAATAGCATAAAAGGTGAGTATTCTTCATACATTAATGCACTTTCAACAACCATCTATCGAATGCAGTTATTACTAGTGACAGAAAATAATTGGACTGTAAAAAACAGCTTTTTTATTAGTTAAAAAAAAACATGATGTTGATGAAAACATGCAAAAGCATGTTCTTCGTTTAATCTGTCTTGGCTAATTATGGAAAGTGTAGTATCCACATGGGCAAATCTGACAGAATGGAGTTAACGACACTTGATTGTTTTAGTGACTAGTAAACTGATGAGCCGAAAGCAACTAGTATATGATTTTAATGCTACTGTGGGGCTAGCTTCATTCATTGTTGTTGCTTATAACATTTTTATCGAGTTTTTGATGTTGTCTTGAAGGAAACATATCATCTATTTGCTACCTACTTCACGAATAGTTCTTAGATTTCTAGTGAAAATTTCGTCATTTCGTGGTGATGGAGTGGAATTGGGACAATGAAGTTCCCAAGAGTTTAGCGGTTTCTAGCCACGAAAATGGCGAGTATTTGCGGGGTGAAGATATGGAAAGGGGGTTTTCTAATGGTATAATGGAGGAAGGCTCGGTTATATCTGGTGAAGCACTGTTTGGTTTGAAGCTCGGGCAAGAGACGTATAATCAAGATAAGCTTAGAATGAGCTCGATACCGTTAGTACCTACCTCATTGTGTTCTCCGGCTGTGAAAAAATCTAGAGCAGTGTACCAAAGTTCACATTCGTCACGTTGTCAAGTTGAGGGCTGCAACCTTGACCTTGTGTCGGCTAAAGATTACCACCGTCGGCATAAGATTTGTGCTGATCATTCTAAGAGCCCGAAAGTTGTTGTTGCGGGGTTGGAACGAAGGTTTTGTCAGCAATGTAGCAGGCAAGTTTTAGTTCATATGTCGAAAACATTGTTTACTTTTAGATCACCATAACTTAGGCTTTTTGAACAAAAAAATGGCCACAAAATAGAATTAATGTCGAATTATTTGTTGGTTATTTTGAAGGTTGCACGATTTATCGGAGTTTGATGATAGGAAGCGTAGTTGTCGTAGACGCCTCTCGGCACACAATGCCAGACGTCGTAGGCCTCAATCAGACGACAAGTTCAGCTCCTCACGTATGTTCAAACACGACAACAAATTGATCAACACTTGTGAAAAATCTTGTAATCATTTTTTGTTAATGTTTTTTGTGTTTTCTTTTTTTCAAATTGATCAATAGATCGAAGACCACATATGGGTTTCTTTGTGAATGGAGTCTCAACCTCGACCCCGTCAGCAAATTCGACACCCCAAAGTTCATCTAACTTTAAACGTGAAGACGTTGATATGATCTCGAGTGGTGCCTTATCGGACATCTCGTCGTCTTTCCATGGTGTTACGCCTAGACTTGTTAATCACGATGGTATGTTTCCTTGTACATAAAATGGGTCGTGTAGTTAAACACACCTCTTTTTCATCATGAAAACTTAAATGTCATAACATTTCGATTTTTAACAATGAGATGCAGGGGTGTTTGTTTCGGCTTATATATAGCCGGCTTATTGTTTATTTTGATTTTGAGCATATGTTTCATAAGCTCACTTTTGTGGCTTACTTTGAAAGTTCCCTGCTTATATAAGTTCATTATGACGTACTAATAAACTTATGTAAGTCGAAAAGTTTCAAAATAAGCCACAAAAAATGAGCTTAAGAAACATAAGCCCAAACCCAAATAAGCCATAAGCCGGCTATGTTAAAGTATCGTCATGAATATTTTTTTTACAATGATACATCATGTTTGAAATTGCATTTTAAATGTTTACTCCTAATAAATATACGTACTTATAACCAGCTTGACAGATTTGTAAGCTACATAATGTTTTACTTTCTCCTTTTTGTAATTTGCACAGGTTTAGATGCAAACTCTAACTCGATTTGTAAGATGGAAGTTCGACATTCTTTCTCTCTTCAAGCCACGAGCTCTTGGGGATTCAACAGTTGCGATGAGCCCTCGTCCTTCGATCAATTCATTAGTGGACACAACACCGGCTTGACGCAACATGGGACACCACTCGAGATGCAACATACCCGAAACACTCAAATTCCACATCATGATTTTGACTACTTTTGTTCAAGTTAAGCATGGTTGGTAGTTTACAAGAAGCTTAATTGATAACATTAATTTTCATTGGGAGATTTTTTTTTTTCCCGAATCGTACAAAAAAAGGAAATATCCGGGAAAAAATTAGCCAAAAAAAAAACAACCCAAAAATAGCCTAAAATCTGGCCCAAAGTAAAAAAAAAATACAAAACGGACCCTCACCTTTTAACTATTTACGATTTTCTTACACAAAAAATCCCGTAAAAAAATTAACAAAAAAAACACGTCAAGTTTTTATTGTTCACAACTTTTTTATATTCATCGGCCCAAATAAAAAGATATCGAACCGTCCCAAAAAAAGAAAATATTCGGGAAAAAATTATCCCCTCCCAACGCAAAAAAAAATTCCTGAATCGTACAAAAAAAGGAAATATCCGGGAAAAATAGCCTAAAATCTGGCTCAAAGTAAAAAAAAATACAAAACGGACCCTCACCTTTTAACTATTTACGATTTTCTTACACAAAAATTCCCGTAAAAAAATTTACAAAACCGTTCTAAAAAAAAGAAAATATTCAGGAAAAAATTAGTCCGTCCCAACGCAAATTTTTTTTCCCCGAATCATACAAAAAAAAAAATTAAAAATTAACCCCGCCATAACGCATCACCAAAAAAAACCCTCCCGAAACGTAAAAAAAATTATTCGGGAAATAATTAGTCCCGCCGCAACGCGCGGGTTCTTTTGCTTGTTCTTCCTATGAATTGATTCTTGTTATGAATCATGGCTAACTATTAAATAATACTTTGATTTAATGAAAAAATTATTAGAAAAATAAAAGAGGTAGTAAAAATGGGTGGAAAGAGAAAATACGTACCCATCTTCTATGATATGAACAAGCCAAAGTATCCGTACGTTGTTGTGGGCGGGTTATTTTTTATTGGTGAGCTCAAACATAAGAACTCGCGCGTTGCGGCGGGGCTAATTTTTTCTTGAATAATAATTTTTTTTTACTTAGCGTAGGCCGGTTTTTGTTTTTTTTTATGCGCCGTTTTATTTTAAAGTTGACCGCGCGTTGCTGCGGAGCGGTTTTTTTTATTTATTTATTTTGTGTGGGTTTATTTGTTCGGTCTCATGTTTAATAGTTTATTTTTTTTAATATGGGCTTATGTGTTGGGTTTCATGTCGTTGATGTTTTTAATTTGAATAAATCACTACTTTTGTAATTTTTTTGTCTTATATCGCGCGTATTTTTTTTATCTGAATAAATCAGTACTTTTGTAAAAAAAATCCTATTTTGTGCCAAGCAATTTTTTTTATATTAAGTACAAAGAACATAAGGAACGGCGTCGTTTCACTTTTGTTTTGATAATATATATAATTCTATGAGATTTCTAACAACATTTTAATTTCAATACCATTATCTGCATTAACCAAACATTTGTTTTCAAAAATAATTTCATTTTTTATTACATAACCCCTAAGCAAACGGGCCCTTAAATGATATAATGTGTGTCTTTAGCAAAAAGGTTTTTCTAACATGTGCCCCAGGAACACATGTTAAGGTAGAGACATTAGGCTGTGTGTCACAGCCTGATTGGCCAGCAGTTATTTGTGGGGCAATAACTGCTGGTCAATCAGGCTGTGACACACAACCTGATGTCCCCACCTTAACATGTGCCCCTGGGGCACATGTTAGAAAAACCTTTAGCAAAAATAGCATACCATGATACTTGCTAAAAAGGGTTTATATCTTAAATGTTAGTTGCTTCAAAATGTTGTGTGCCAATATTTATTGAAAAATATATACATGGTCTGGAGATGCATAGACGGAACTTGGGTAATTTTTTTGGGAGGGCCGATGGCTATATCCATTAATTTGGGAAGGCCGAAGTTGCATTTCTTTTAAGCAAATATAAGTAAAACATTAAAGTTTTGGGAGGGTCGTGGCCCTCCTCGGTCTCCACTAAGGTCCATCCATGGATGCAACTTTATTATACTTGAAACTATCATACTTGAAATCGGGGTTTTAAAAGGCACGTCATGACGACACTAAGGCGGCGTCAAAGCGCAAAGCGCGACGTCTACGTTATAAAATAGATCAAGGTGTCGACTCTAGGCGTGGCGCGAGTTGAGGCGTGAGAAGGCGGGCAAAGGCGTAAGGCGTTGACGAGTTTTTTTGAAGTGTTTTGGAGATATTCTAATATTTGAGATTTGGACTTGGGTTTACTAATATTTTGGATTGAGGCTTAAATTTAATAATATTTATCACTCATATAATTATAAAATATGATATAAATCTATAAATATTTTTTGCCGCCTAGTCACGCCTAAAAAACGTCATGTCGCCACACTTCACGCTAAAGCTTGAGGCTTGGCTATGCCGCCACATCACGCCTTACATTATTTATAACCTTGCTTAAAACACATGAAAAGAGATACTCCCTCCGTCCCAATGTATTTGTCAAGTTTTGATTGTCTGAGTCTTTCTTTGTCAACTTTGACCTTAAATATTTTTGTTTGTGTTATTTAATATTTGATGAAAAATATATGAATGGATTGAGTATTGAATGTATTTTTCATTGGTATAATTTTCATCAAATATTATATAACACAAACAAAAATATTTAAAGTCAACGTTGACAAAGAAAGACTCAAAAAGTCAAAACAAAATAAATAAATTGAGACAAAGAGAGTATTTAGTAAAAATATAAAGACTTGCAAGCTCAATGACCAAAAAACATATGTCATATTTGCCCTTGTAAGAAAACAATGGCCAATGAGTAGCCTATAAAAAGCTTCCCATCCTTCTTAACATGAATACATTATTGCATTAATCAGTATTTTGCAAGGTTATAAATAGCGTGAAGCGTGGCGTGGCGGCATAGTCAAGCCTCAAGCTTTAGCGTAAGGCGTTGCGTCATAGCGTTTTTAAGGCGTGACTCAAGGCGGCAAAAAATATTTATAGAGTGGTCAATATTAGTTAGCTACTATGCTTAAATATTGAGTTATGGAGTTACTAAGCCCGAATCGCATACAACCCAAATCATAAATACTTGTAAATAAGCTCAATTCTAGTAAATCTTATAAAAGCTTCAAAAAAAGGCGCCACGCCTTACGCTATAGCGCGCTTTATCACGCCTTATAACGCTTTATTGCACGCCACGCCTAGAGACGACGCCTTGGTCTGTTTCGTAACGTGGAGGTCACGTCTCGCGCTATGGTGCCGCTATAACACGCTTTTTTAGAACCCTGGTATTTTGCATAGCTTTGTGCCAGTTTTATCAAAAAAAATTGTGTGAATTCGTGAGAACACTGTGACTTCGAATGCTTTTTGGCATCAACTATTGTCTACCCTACAAAAATAGCTCCGACAGACGCCTTGGTCTGTTTCGTAACGTGGAGGTCACGTCTCGCGCTATGGTGCCGCTATAACGCGCTTTTTTAGAACCCTAGTATTTTGCATAATCAGCTTTGTGCCAGTTTTATCAAAAAAAATTGTGTGAATTCGTGAGAACACTGTGACTTCGAATGCTTTTTGGCATCAACTATTGTCTACCCTACAAAAAATAGCTCCGACAACTCTCCTGGCTTAGTGGGGCACCAACTGGAGTAGCGGGAGACCGAAACTCGAATCATTGACCTTTTATCCACAAAATCTCTCCGGTGACCCATGAATTTTTCAAAAATATGTATCAATTAAGCCAAAGCCCTTTGATTTTTTAAACGATGCTAGCTAGTGTTCATTTAACCTCGCTTTATGTTCAAGATGCATACATCATGTTTATAAGGCTATTTATGCGAAATAATTTATTTTTAAACTCGCTAGTTAAGGGCTATGTTTATGTTTATAATAGTTTTACAAAAATATAAGCTTTAACTTTCAAACCCCTACCTCAACCTTAGCTCATTGCGTCAAACATACCTCAAATAGCAGAAAAATATATTTTTTTTGAACGAAATAATGTATTTTCTTAAACTCATTGTCGGAGATCTATCTGAAAGCATTCCTTTTATATTTGAGTAGATATGCGATTCTTTACATATCACCTCCCTCGTACCTCACTCATACGGGTTTGAGTATAGTTGTTGCAGTTGTTTTGAACGAAATAACAAAAAGGAATTACTTGAAGAAAAAAAATGGCAAGTTAGAAAAACATTTTAGGGAACACGTGGAATGGTTTTTGACTACTAGATTAACATGTGGGACCCACGCACGTTTGCAATATCCTCAGCGTAAAAAACGGTCTTTTATCTACACTAGTTATAAGCTAAAATATAAAGGAAAGTGATTTGTATGCAAACTAATTTTGAACATGTCAAAGTGAAATAACTAATTATTTTCTTACAAGAAAGATGCAACTCTAAACTTTGACTAGGAATAGCCTTTTTTTCTTCTTGTAAAAAAACAACCAGGATTACCCGTGCGTTGCTGCGGGACGTTAATTTTTCGCGCGTTGTTGCGGGCCATTGTTATTATTATTATTATTATTTTTTAAATTTTGTGCGGGTTTATTTTTTCGGTCTCATGTTTAATAGTTTGTTTTTTCTTATATACCTATGTTTGGAGCCCATGTTTAAATGTTTATTTCTTTGGTATTGTTTTTTTTGTGCGAGTTTATTTTTTTCGGTCTCATGTTTAATAGTGCGGTTTATTATTCGTATCATGTTTAATAAATTTGTTTTATTTTTCCTTTATGAGTTTATTGTCCCGCGCGTTGTTGCGGGGTCGGTAAATTTTTTTTTTTTTTGCCGAATTTTTTTTTCTCATGTGTTATAGTTTGTTTTTTTTATATGGGCTTATGTGTTGGCCTCATTTTAAATAGCTTTGTTTTTTTGCTATATGAAAAGCTTTTTTTTTTAAATGACACTGTTTTAATTAATATGCTATCTAAAGTTGATACGTTTGTGACCTAGGTCGATATTTTAAAAGTTGAATCGTACTTTTTTAATTATTTCCCCCCCATATTTTGTGCCAAATATTGAAAAAAAAAATCAAGGGCCGCCCAAAGTGAGAGCCGAACCCAAAGATGAGAGCCCTTGGTAACAGTAGAAGCATTGTATGCTTCTACTGTACAATGTCAATGCTATGATCATAATAACATTTGATAAACTAACTATTGACGTATTGGTATAAAAGAACATCCACAACATTATTAGTGATTTAGTGACACAAAAAGAATAATAAAGCGGATGACATGTGTTAGACTAATTAGACTAAATAAAATATTGATAGAATATAAGGTTAACTTTCTCGCTCTTAGTGTTCGACACCCTACTTACCAACGAAGCTACATTTGTACCGGGTACACTGCTCGTTAGAGTGTTATTTTAGGATAAGTCGGCTAAATATAAATTTAAAACTTGATAATCATAAAATACAACCTACACGACAACACATCAAGTTTTTGGCGCGGTTGCCAGGGAGTGAAGACTGTTCAATCTTTATTTTGTTGGTATTTTGTTTTTAACCATTAATTAGCGTAATTAGAATAATTTAATTCTGTTTATATTTGTTTTTATATGTTTATTTTCTGCATTATTAAATTGCTTCCAGTATAGTGTTCTGATAGGACACCTGATACGACGTATTCACCCATTGAATACGACGTATCTAACATCCTATGCAGACACATGTATTGATATTTGCAGCCTATACAACGTATCCTGTTCATCCAAACAGTACGACGTATTCTGTAAATTCAATACTGCGTACTGACATTCAACAGATTGATACGGAATATTCAAATCAATTGAATGCGGCGTATCAATCACCTGACACAGTAGCATAACCAAAGTCTTCGTATTCTGATTCTGTGCTTAGTATTTCCTTTTTCGAAGCATATCCTACTGATTGATTTCCTTCTATTTCTAGTAGTGCATGACAAGGAGTTTCACTAAGGAACTAGTTACACCTTTGGATAACCAAAAAGAGTATCTCGCTCAAAAAGGAGGCTTTTCGAGACACCTGGTCTCGTAGAATCAAATTCACCCGAATTCAATCTGTTAATAGACATCGAAGAACGTTCAAAGGAAGAAGTTGCAGGAGTTATGACGGAAACAATGGAATAGTACATGAGCAAGACCCATGGGGATTATGGGTCGGGCGTTACTAGGCCCAAGATCAATACAGATACCCACTTTGAATTGAAAGGGCAATTTCTTAAAGAACTTCACGACAATACTTTCATCGATTCAGAACATGAAGATGCAAATGAACACATTGAAAAAATTCTAAAGATTGTTGACTTATTCCACATCCAAATATAACTCAAGATTAAATCATGCTTCGAGCTTTCCATGTATCCCTAATTGGAGCCGCAAGCCATTGGGTCAGGAATGAACCAGCTGGTTCAATTTTAACTTTGGGAAGTTCTAAAATCTAAGTTTCTAAGCAAATACTGTCCGCCTGCCCGTACTGCAAAGAAAATGGAGAAGATTAACAACTTTCAGCAAGAACCAGATGAAAGCCTTTTATAGGAAACTAGAAAGGGGGGGGGTTGATAGTTTACTGGTTAATTTGTCATTTTAAAACTTTGCTTAGAAAAATGTTAGATTCAAGTTGTATGTCAATCAATCAACAATATGAATCACAACTAAAATATCTAATATAATGAACTAAGTAAACAATAACACTAAAGAGATAGAGAAAGAAACGATCAAACCAAGACACCAAGATTTATAGTGGTTCAGCAACGAAGCACCTCTTCGTTCCTACTCCACTCCCCGAGTACTCCACTCGAGATTTCACTATGTCAACAATCTCCCTTTAGGTGGAGAAAACCGTTTACACGTCGCTTACTTTCTTTTCCGACACTAAGCTAGATGTCGAGTCCTAATCTTAGCTAGAACCAATCTAAGACTTCACAAAGTCTTTATACACTCTCAAGATATATACCCTTGGATTGACACACAATTAAAATCACACCAATACACAATTTACACTATTGGATCTACACTCAATCCAATTTACACAACAACACAAAGTAAATGTAATGAAGATATGTGATCTTGAGGAGGAAGAGAGAGATCACTTGATAACAAATCGTATGTAGAAGAATACAATTGTTCTTCTCTTGCACTTGATTAGAAAAAGAAGAAGAATGGAGGAAGAAAGAATTAATCACTTGAAAACAAGATCAAGATATGTTAGTGATCAAGATATGTGTTTTAGAAAGAAAGGAAGAAGAGAGAATAACAGATCTGAAAAAATTTGTGGCAAGAGGTTCTGTTTTTCAGATGGGGTGACCTAGTATTTATAGGAGACAAAAAGAGCCATTGTCCTGGCGGCGGTCCTGGCGGTCCCTAATATATAAGGGGGCCGCCGTAGACTACGCTCCCCTTTTTGTCTTTTTGTGGAGAAGGTGTTATCTGTTTTAGAACCTTCCGTTTTAGGGAGAAAAATCTGATTTCAAATTAATTAATTTAATAAAAAATTTCTTTTATAAATAATTATTTTGTTTTTATATTTTTGTAAAAAACACTTTTGTAAAAATGTAAGGTTTAGGACAAAAAATATTTTCTTGATCACTAATCATGTTTAATGATTTGTTTATCCATACCTTAAGTGATTAATCTTAGAAATGGAATTTTACAATTAGTAATTTATAAACGTTTAATTTTATCATAAACGTTTTCACATTTTGTTATTATCAAAACATCGAGAGGTCAAAAAAATATAAATAATATTTTTAGACATTATTTGTATTAACAATCTCCCCCTTTTTGATGATGACAAAACATAAACTCATTTAGTATAAAATTGGAAGTTTATAAATTATTAATGAGTTAAATTCTATTTCTCCCCCTTTTTGTCGAATCCAAAAAGGTTGATCGTCGAGTTGTAGTAGAGAGAAAGAAGTCGACGATTAAAGACTCCCCCTTGATGTATGCTCCCCCTTGTTCGGGGCACCAAGGGATCGATCTTACGATAGTTTGTTTGCTACAAAACAAGGTTAGAAATACAAGTGCAAACCAACATAGCATGACAAATATCTCAACATTATAATCCACACTTCATAAATAAAGTTCATTCAAATTCTAAAAAGATCATACATAGCCATGTAAGACAATATATGAAGATACAACACAAGACAATCATAACATAACATAATTAAAGCATCTAATAAGAGTAAACTAGTAGATGATTTTTGACTTCATGAGATGAGGCACCCAAAAGGTAGGAGACAATTATTTGAACAAATTAATCATGAGAGTGATTAATTGAAGAGTGAAAATGATGAGGAAGGTTGATCATTGTGGTGATGGGCTTGTGATTGGGGTATAAGACGGGTGACAAGGAATTGAATGAAATTAATTTCATTTCTTAATGAGTGGAAGTGATTGGTAGAGTACCTACAACAATGACAAAAGCTAGCATGACATCCTACTTGAGCATGAGTAGGAGGTTGAACCAATGAGAGGGGTGAGGAGGGTGGTGTAGGAATTTGAGAATCGATGAGTGTGGAGATGGTATGGAGTTGATTAATAATTTGATCTCTTTGTGGGTAGTTCATAGGTGGAGAGATAGAGTGAGGAGTGTTTCTTGGAGGTGGTGGAGGTGAGTCATTATGACAAGTAGGTGATGATTTTGGAGGAGGTGTCTTACGTTTCCACACTTGACGAACCGACATTTTTGGTTTTCTAGAAAGGTTTGAGTGATGATTTGAGGAGGACATTTTAGGTGGGAGAAGAAGCAAGTGTGAAGAGGATGATGATAATGAAGAAGATTGATGATTTAAATAATAAAAATAAATGGCAAAGCATGGTGGTAGAGATGAAGATTAAAGAAATTATGTGTTCAAAAAGGGAAGTTCCAGCAAGAGTCAAGGACTAGGGTGGTCAAAGATACAGAAAAAGATAGAAATTTGAAATTTATGGCGGTTAATATGTGCTTAATTAGACATATTTTATATCAAATAAAACGAGCTTAAATGACCAAAAACAGACAAAAACTGCCAAATATACCGATTTTTCCCAGTATTTATCCCTAGAAGTATCACATCTCCTGTCAGTCAAAAATCGAAGTAATCTAACTAACAATTGCTTAATCAATCATCCCTAATTCTTAAGCATGCAATTTAAATAAGCCTTAATAAAATTCACATAAGAGCACAAATTATCAACTAGCACGACATTTATAAAATGATAAAACCATTTTAAAGATCATCCTACCTCATGGAAGTCATCATTCATTGTTTTAGTTCTTCAAAGGAAAAATGTATTATAAGAGAAATAATAATAATAATAGTAACAATCACTTAGAAGTTATGTCGATATCTTCACTTCTATTTTCCTCCCATCATGTTCTTGAGAGTTTGTCCAATTGACCTTAACCCGTCTCGATGAGCATCTCGTTGTTGAGTTTGAAGAGTTATGGTTTCAGATAGAAGGGTGTTTAAGTTGTGACTTTCATGAGGAGGGTTTTGAGGGACTCTAGAGACATTGTTTGACGAGGAAGAAGTGTTTTGAGGTGGAGAGGAAGGATTGGAATGAGTGAAATGATTCATCATCATTTTCATCAACCATGTGATCAAGTGGAAGAGATGAGGAGGGATGATTTAGAGTGGTGGAGGAGGAGCTAGCATTTGACTCACGAGGTCTTTTCTTGCCTCGATCCGCTCGCGTCTTTCGCTCATAGTGAGGAGCGAGCGGATGCATGGCTCGATCATGTGAGAGAAAATGATCAAAAGCTAGCTCAGGAGAGACGGACACGACATGTTTGAATAACCTAGTTAAGAGCATTCCATAAGGTAAGAGTTCCTTAGGTTTGAATCGAGTCTTTTCCATTCTTTTGAGAATGAAAAATGCTAGGTTATAGGGAGTGGATGTCTCAATGCAATAAAGCATGTGACAAAGACACGCGGAGACATGATCCCTATGTCCTCCTAGACAAATGGCATTTTCACGAATAATCTCAACCCATGGTTTCATATGAGTTTGAATCTCTCGGGTTAAAATTTCATTTTTACCAACGACAATGGTTTTCTTGTTTTTGGTACGAGTCTCTTGACCTTGACGTGGAATTTGAATGAGAGACTTAATGACTCTTGGAGATGGGGGTTTGGTTTTATAGAGACCTCTACTTGGAACACTGACCGACAAATGGTCAAGGGACCACATTTCGGTGGTAGAGGCATGACCCTTGAAAGGAATTTTTAGAATTTGACCGAATTCCTCAAGAGTGAGGGAAAAAGACTTATTTTGAATGACAAAATTGACAACAAATTCACCCTTAGGATTATTTGTAAAAGTGAGTTGACAATAAAACTCAAGAACAAAGCGAGGTACAATTTGTTCGTTAATATCTAACAAACAGTCGAAACCGATTGACTCAAACTTGGCACGAATATGACTCATATTTTCGAAGTTTTGACTTACTACCCTTCCCTCATGAAAGTATCATTTTTCAAGATTAGCCATTGTATTTAGTAAGGGTTGATTAAATTCATTTGATATTTGGGGTATGTAGTTTCGTGTCTTTTGATGATCTAGACCGGTAGCTCGAGGCATTGTTACCTAGAAAGATATAAGCAATATCGTATTTTAATCGCTTTTACATGTATTGATGTTTTGAGTTCGTGCCTAGTGTGTGACTATATGCGAACAATGTGCAGTAACGATTAACTCGACCTAAATATAAAATCTTATGAGTTAACCCAGATGCCCCTTAATTTGATTTTGCTCAACCAAACAAGTCGAGAAATATATATGAATTATGTATCTCGAAATTTGTTCATGAGATCATTATGCATGTATTTGGAAACGTTTTCTGATTGGATTAACAATGCATAACAATAATTTTATTATGTTCCTAACGTGAGTGATTTGAAAATAAAATTGGGGTTTTGTTCAAAATTAATTTTTCATTTAATCTTACTAATGTATGAAAATCCTATGTCTACGGGGAGCGTATTAGTTATACATTGTATCCTAGTACTCTTAATTGCACAAAATTGAAAGAAAAATCGAAATTCCCCAATTTTGATTTTTGGTGTTCATCATGAACCCTAGACTTAAATTGAAAGAAAATAGATAAAATGACTTATAATTGATGATCTTTGTGATATTAGGATTGATTATTAGTGTTGATTTTATCTTCAATTGAAGTTTTAATGATTGATTTTGAGTTTTGGTATGTTTTGGGTCGTGTTCGTCGCACCAGCATGTAAAGGAGTGTTTGTTTTTGTGTTTTGAGAAATTTTTTGGTTAAGTGTCCAAAATATAGTCTGTTGATGGCGGTCTCATATCTCCTGGCGGTCCCAAATATATTGGGGGGCCGCCCTCAGGCAGTAATTTTGAACTTATTTTTGACAAAAATTTAACGAAGAGGAGTGACAATTTAATTTGCATTTCACGAATTAAACATGCTTAAAGTACTTCGGATGAAGTTTTTAAGTTGTCACGACACAGAATGGAACACGGACTAGAATTGAAACAGAAGAATGAGAAGCGTACTTAATATGATTTATGGAATGTGTTCCATCATTCCTAAACCAAGACGTAGATAGTTAAACGATTCACGTTTAAGAGGTTTAGTGAGAATGTCGGCAATGTTGTCGACGGACGGTACTTTTTCGATTGAGACATGTCCTTTTTGGACATTATCACGGAGAAAGTGGTGACGAATTTCGATGTGTTTGGTACGAGAATGTTGCCCTGGGTTTTTGCTAAGGTCAATCGCGCCCTTGTTGTCGCACATGATGGGAACGTCGTCGAGTCGTACGTCGTAGTCGATGAGAGCTTGTTTCATACATAGTGCTTGTTGACATGCCTTTCCGGCACTTACGTATTCGGATTCGGTAGTAGATATAGCAAGAGCGGTTTGTTTCTTTGAGAACCATGATGTCAAATGATAAGTGCTTAATTACACATATCTTTTACCTCTAAAAACGAGCTTAAATGACCAAAAACAGACAAAAACTGCCAAATATATGTTTGTTTTGCATTTGTATTGTGCAGGAAGTGGATATCAACAAAAAGACAGAAAACCAAGCCAAAATGACAAAACTGAGCATGGAATGGAAAAGACTGTGCAAAATCAAGGCCAAAGTCCAAAAATGCCAAAGTCAGAGTCAATACTGA
>BQNB010067880.1:20056-31478 GCA_026074375.1 Tanacetum coccineum | reverse complement strand
TAACTTAATTATTATAATTAAAAGTAAATGCATACGAAAAACAAAAAAAATTATTAGTAAAATATATGACGTTGTAAATGACCTGAAAATACGGAATGTTACAAGACTCAAGGAGATAATTTGCTTGAGATTCCTGCACACTCAGGGGTTCTTGGCAATAGAGATGGTAATTTTGATGATGATGTGGACGAAGAGGTTAATCTTGAGGGGCCGGATAGGCATGTTAGCGACACTACGGAACGGGTTGTTATTGGCACTGAGTCAATCCCCACTGCTGCAACCCGCCCGGATAATGGGAAGTCCATTGCTCAAGAGGAAACTCCTATGCCTGATCCCCTTCCGAGAGGTGTGTCTCTCATTTCCCCTTCATTCTCTTATGTGTTTTTTTTTTGTTTTTTTTTGGGCTCTGTTCCTAATAGGTGGTGTTTCACAGGTGTTGGTGCCGATGAGGCTGGGTCTTCTTTACCTTCGCCTCTTTTTGTTCCGACTTGGGGAATCTACCAGAGGAGCCGAGTGACCACTCCGGAGGAGTGTCGTGATTTAATGGTTAACCTTATTCCTCCTGGTGTTCAAGAGGAGATGCATCTTTTGGACAATAATGTTGTTTTGGATAGAGCCTGGTTTACCTTGGCCCGTGGTGCTATGGCACAGGCCCACGCTCTCCGTCAGTTTGAGTCTCTTTATGACACCCACCATGCCTTGCAAGAGAGTCTTGAGACTACGCGGAGTCATCTTGTTCGGACCCGAGAGGATTTTAATGTCGTTCAAAATTTCTACAATACTTTGTCTGAGAAGCATAGGAAACTCCGCGAGGAGCATGCCCAGTGTTCTGAGGGTCTTGCTGTTGTTCGAGCCAAAAAGGATAGCTTGATGGCTTCTAATGCTGAACAAGCCCTTCGGATCAAAGAGTTGGAGCAACAATTGAAAAGTGTTGATGAGGTCCATTCTTCTGCTGTGAAAGACCTGGAAAGCCAGCTTGCTCAAAAAGACTCTGCCTTGGTTTATGCTGAAAGGATTTCCGGTGAAAGACTCTCGGAAAATGAGGGGCTCAGGGCCCAACTCGCCTTTGCCCAAAAAGAGAAGACCGATGCTATTAGGGAGCTTCTTCCCACTGTGGTGGGGCGTCTCTTGCAGAGCCATGAGTACAAACAGAGTCTCTCCGTTCCTTTCAACTTCGCGCTCCAAACTGGATGGGGGCAAGGTCTGGCTGAAGAGAGGTCCGAAAAGGAGCTCCACAAGATAATGATGAGGATGAACGGGTTTGACCCTTACTCTGATAAGAAGATGACTGCTGAATACGAGAGGTTATTTTCCAAGACTTATCCGTATGTGGATCGTATCTCTCACCTCTCTGAGAAGCCAGTGCAAGATCTCTTAAAACTTCATCCTGCCCCTCCTCCCAAGGATGCTCCCAAGACTGGTTCCGGAGGTATTGCCTTTGCCCCCAAACTTGTTAGGGCTGCGGAGGTGGCCGGTTCAAAAGACATAGCCTCTAAAGAGTTTTCAAGGTCAAAGACTGGTCCCTCTCTTCAAGATCCTGCTTCCAAGCATGCTTCCGAAGGTTCCAAAGCTCCTCCATCAAAGAAGACTTAGCTTTTGTAATTTGTAATAAATAGGTCTTATTTTGAATTGTTTGTAACCTTGAACGAATGTCCCTTTTTGGCCCTGATATAATTTTAACTTATTTTGGTGCCGTTGTAAATTTGCCTTTGTCGCAATTGATTCCTCACTTATCTGCTTGTTCCACTTGTATTCGAATGGGTTGCCTCTCATATAGATTTAGCTACCGTGGGGTCACTTCGTCCGAGGAGGCTTTGCCATATGTACAATGTGTTTCGTCTGAAGGGATTTTGCCCTTTCTTTTACTTTTTTTTTGCGGGGCTGTGCCCTTCCTTATCATTTTTACCCTGTGACTTAGTTGTCTGTGGGGTTTATTTTGTCCGGAGGGGCTGTGCCCTTCCTTATCATTTTTTATCATTTTTTACATTGTGAGTTATCTGTGGGACTTTATTTTGTACGAAGAGGTCTGCCCATCCTTATCATTTTTTTCCCTGTGACTTAGTTGTCTGTGGGGTTTATTTTGTCCGGAGGGGCTGTGCCCTTCCTTATCATTTTTACCCTGTGACTTAGTTGTCTGTGGGGTTTATTTTGTCCGGAGGGGCTGTGCCCTTCCTTATCATTTTTACCCTGTGACTTAGTTGTCTGTGGGGTTTATTTTGTCCGGAGGGGCTGTGCCCTTCCTTATCATTTTTACCCTGTGACTTAGTTGTCTGTGGGGTTTATTTTGTCCGGAGGGGCTGTGCCCTTCCTTATCATTTTTACCCTGTGACTTAGTTGTTTGTGGGGTTTATTTTGTCTGGAGGTAGCGATCCGTCCGTCCAATTATTGCAACAAATATTGGAAAATTGCCTTCTCCTTTTGAACTAGGAGGAAAGGCTATAATATTAATTAATTAGCATTCGCAAATACAGAATTCATAAAACAATAAATCCTGCAAGTAGCATTTGCGTAGATTAACCGCGTGCCATGTTTGAGGCACCACCTTATCCTTCATTGTTTGCAACTTGTAAGAGCCATTCTCGAATGCTTCTGTGACTCTATATGGGCCTTCCCAATTTGGTCCTAACTTTCCTTCATCCTCCATCGCTTGCTTCATTCCTTCGATACACAAATTCCTCCAGGGGCCCTGAATCAGAGGTTGGGACCCTCTTGTTATAGTACTGTTCATCTTGTGTTTTGTACTTGGCCTCACGGATATGGAGGTTCTTCTCTTCTTTCCTGCAACAAATCTAGATTCAAACGCTGCTCCTCCTCATTGTATTCCTCCCGTATCATTAAGGTTCGATAAGATGGGATTCTATTCTCGGCCGGGGATGGACATGCTTCACCTTCTTAGGATAAACTGAAAGAGTTTTCACCATTGCTTTGTTGATTGAGGTCATGTGAGGCCCATAGCACATTTGGTATCTCCGTCTACCAATCGGCTCCTTTCCCTTCAGCCTGGTCTTGATCTACCTCCGTACTCGATGATGCTTCTCTGTTGTGTGTGTCCTGTTCCATAAAAGCGCTAGTTAGAGCTGTGTTCTGGTCATGGGCTACTGACTGAGGTGTATCAGTAGTTCGAGAGCTCTGAATCGTCTGGTGCACCCCGCGCCGCTTCGCCACATGCCCCCCTTCCCTCCCAATTACACCCCCCCCATACCATCCCCCCCCCTCCTACGTCCCCTCCCCGTCCCCCCCCGTCAAACTCTTCTCCTCTTGACACCGCACCCAACAAGTCCTGCAGATCATAAGCTGCTCTGTCCTCTGTGTAGGAAGAGCAAGCCCGGATCACATCTATATTCAGGTAGTTAGGTTGACGGAGGCTGTATTGCTGTGCTATGCAATCTTCACGTCGAAATATCGATGCGCATATGACCTAGTCTAGGATAGAGCAAACTTAGGCAAGTCTCGCTCCCTGTTGGTTCGGGAGCGCTCATAAACAGGAAGCACGTCCATTGCGTGCTCAAGAAGATGTAGAGATATACATATGATAACGAAGATCAGAGGAGTACTGAGTTCAATAAAGGATGACTTGCCATCCATGATGTTGATGTGTGATGAGTCCTATTACACAGACATATATGTGTAATCCGTTGAAGGTAATATAGATGAGTCGACTGAGACTCTCGGTAGTAACTGTCATTATGATATATAGAAGCCACAGGAATTCAATGGAGGCCATGATGGATGTCAATGGTGGTTTCTTGGTGCGCAGTCTGAGAATTCGGGACCGACATGGAATATTTGCGCATGAGTGCACCAGCTGATGACCTTTATCGTTGTCTCGCGTCTCTGCCTATCATGCATGCATCGATTGTGTTCCTGTGAGAAGTAGTATGAGTAGATAAAGTAGTTACGTTACATCTAGATGTGCCCGTAATTTCAATGCATTGCATTACCCCTGACCACTTGCTCTTGGGGCCTCCTCTACTCAACTCCCTCAATTGATTCCATATGATCCCATGTGAGTATTTTCACGGCCACTACCTCTCACGCAGTTCCTTCGTGTATCAGGGCTCTCCCCACACACACTCGTCATCATTGGGACCAAGCGCTAGTCCTTTATTGAACTAGTTATCCTGACTCTATCACTTATTGGCGTATAATTGGCCCCCTACGCAAGGACCGTGCGTGGCTTCATTTTTGTGAAGGGACTATTCCTTTCTTCTAAGATTTGATGTGGGAGTCATCCAATTCTCCCCTTCCTCTCCACAATGGTTATGCACCCTCTCTTAGCGTCGGGATTGATCGTTTCATTGAGACTTCAACTAAAATCTCTTTGGTGAAGGGGGCTGAAAGGGACTAGTGGTCAAGCTTTTTTGCTTAACATATTCTCCGCCTTCTGTTATCTTCTCTCGGTATGTTCTTAATGGAAAATGTCTTGATATTCTGAGATGAACTCCTTGGCTTTGGCCAAATACTGATCATTGACTCTTTGGTAGCTTCATATGTCCCATTGATTTGATTAGCAACCAGTTTGGAGTCTACCTTCACCTCTATACCTGACACCTTCATTTTTCTTGCAATGCGTAACACTCTGCGAGGTTGAGGCTTCGTACTCTGCTGCATTGTTGGTACTCGACAAACTGTTAACCCAAGTGCATTAAGTATACTCCAAAACAACTTAGTCGATTAGCACGAGACCTGCTCCTGAGCCTTTCAGACTGGCCGCTCCCTCCGTGAAGAGTGTCCAGACTTTAGTGTCGTCTACTTCAGGTGGTACTTCGGGCATTCGAAAGTACTCTTCTTCTGCCTCTCCATCCGGAGCATCTGACAAGAAATCTGCCAGGACTTAGCCTTTTATAGCATTCCTGGGTAGGAATGAAATTTTGTATGTCCCTATCTCCATAGCGTACTTGGCTAACTTCCCTGAGGCTTCTGTTCTGCTAAGTATATTTTTTATGGGTTGGCCCATAATGACCTTGACAGGATGAGCTTCAAAGTACCCTTCCTCTTAGCTCCTCGATCAGTTTAACTAAGGAAAGGGCCAGCTTTTCCAGAGGGGAATAATTCTTTTCGGCATCATTTAGCGTTCTGCTCACATACTGGACTGGGCATTGTCTTCCGTTTCGATCTGTCAGCAGTACTGCTGAGACAGCCTCCTTTGCCACTGCTAGGTATGCATACAGTGTCTCCTTCGGAAAGGGCGGTGTTAATGATGGAAGGGATATTATCAGCCTCTTCATCTGCTGAAAAGCCTCCTCTGCCTCCGGGGTCCCACAGGTGGAACTCATGTTTATTTTTTCTTTTGTTATGTTTTTGAGGGTGTTGAAGAAAGGGAGAGCCCTTTCGGCTGACTTGGCCAGGAACCGATTTAACGAAGCTAGCTTTCCACTGAGACTTTGCATCTCCTTCAATGTTTTTGGGGAAGTGAGATCCGATATGGCCTTTGTCTTTTTGGGGTTTGCCCTGATTCCTTCCGATGTGACCATGTATCCCAAAAATTTGCCCTCTTCTACACCAAACGAACATTTTTTGGGATTCAGCTACATGTTTATCGCTTTCAAATTTTTGAACGTTTCTGCAATGTCTGCCAGGAGATCCTTCTCGTCTTTGCTTTTGATAACCATGTAATCCACATATGCTTCTAGGTTCCTTCCTATTTGGCCTTGAAAAGTTGAGTCAACCAACCGTTGGTAGGTGGCACCCGCATTTTTTAAACCAAATGGCATCTTCATGTAGCAGTATGTCCCTTGTTCTGTGTAAAAGGCTGTCTTCTCCTCATCTTCTCTTGTCATCTGAATTTGATGGTACCCTTTGTAGGCATCAAGGAAGCACTTATACTTGAAACCCATGACTGCTTTGACCTTGCAGTCAATACTAGGCAAGGGATAATAGTCTTTCGGGCATGCAGAGTTCAAAATTTTAAAATCAATACACATCCTCCATGGATCCATCCACTTTTTGACTGAGAACTGGGTTAAAGATATACGTCGGGTACTTGACTGGGCGGACTATTCCTGCTCTTACCCATTCGGCTACCTCATTAGTGACAGCTTCGCTTTTTTCTGGAGAAAAGGTCCTTCTTTTCTGGCAGAATGGTTCCAAAGACGGTTTACATTGAGGGAGTGCTCTTTTGATCTTTCGAGGCACCCGGTCATGTCAGGAAGGTTCCCCAATGCGAAGACCTGCTTTGTTAATTTATTAGGATGTCTTTAGTTGGTTTTGCAAAACTGGTAGAAAGTCTTCCTCCTATTGGTAATAATTTGATCTGGGGAAGCAGGGATTAATAGATTTGCTCCTGTAAGGTCTGCCCCCTTCATCTGGCTGTCCTGCCTCATGGATTTCCGGTTGCTTCTCCGTCAGTATTTGCTTTCCTTCTCGAAGTCTGCACTTTGCGATTATCGTTGCCCGGGTCCTCCAGATGGTTGCTTTTCCTTTGGATAGTGGGGAAACCTGATATTGTGTGGATAGTCGATGGAATTGCATGTAGTGCTTTCAACCCTGGTCTTCCCAGATTATGGTTGTAGGGTCGAGGGGGCGCGGTTGCGAACCGACTTAAATAATTTTATGGACATCATTCTGCTCAGACCTTCATTTCCCTAAATACTACTACCAGATGATTTCCCCAATGGTTTCGCCCACCTCGCCGCGCGTGATCCCACCAATTAAGTCCGTTCTTGTTCCTCTTAGTCCGACCCTTACCTTCGCAGGCAAGTTTTCAAAACAATGTTCAAACATGACTTCCACGGATGAACCCTCATCCACATACACACGCCTTACCAGATAACCTTCCACTCTGGCTTCTATGATTAGAGGTTCATCGGATGCATCATCTGATACGACCCCTAGGAAGGTGATAGGGGTGTTCATCCAAGCTCCTGTTGCTTCGCGGTCCTTGCGTTTCTTCTCTTTGGAGGAGAGGATTCTGACCATGTTGATTACCTTGGGTGGAGGGGGAGGGTTTCTGCCTTGACCCCTTCCTACTCTTTGCCTTAGGTCCTTCATCAAGTGATTTAACTTTCCTGATTCGAGGGCGATTTCCAATTGTTTTCTCAATTGTATGCAATCGTTTGTGTGATGATCCTTATCTTGATGATAGTCACAGTATTTATCGGGGTCGCCTGTTCTCAATGGATTTTCCACTGGTCTTGGTGCTGGCAATTGCAGTTGGGTTTCGGTAGCTAAAATTTCTTTGGGACACTTAATCAGAGAGTCCAAGGAAAGTACAGGCACTGCTTTATTTGCTTGGTCTCTTTGGGGATAGGGAGCTCTATAATCCCTATGCCTTCCACGGTGAAAATTGTCTCTTTCATTGTTAGGGTTTTTATAATAATTTCCTTGTAGTTCCTTCTTTGGACCACTTCGGTTTGTCTCTGTCATTTCTTGTGGAGGTTGGAATGGTCCAATATCTGATGAAACATCTCGTGGTTCTGTGTAAAGGGGATAGGCGACAATGTATGTCCTCGACTCTCTGGTGGGAGAGTTTCAGTGCGGGATACGCTTCTTCTACGCCTCGGACAAATTCAATCCACTTCTCATCATTTCATAAGGTTTTGGGTATGTTGCTTGAGAATGCGTTTTGCTGTAGTTCAGGAGATTTTATTGAATCCATGAAGGACGAGATCTTCATGACCTCCGGAACACCCATGATGAGACCAGTTTCCACCGTCCATCTTTCTTTGAACGCCGGTAGGGTCTCGTTAGCCCTTCTCACAACCTTGGTGATCTCATAGGGCTCTTTGTAACATGCCCTCCTTATTGAGTATCTGGTGGTGAATGCTTCCCTTAGTTGATACCATTCATTGATGCTATTGAGTGGTAAGATCTCGAACCAGCCCCTGGCTCCTCCGTCATGTTTGCTTGAAACATCGACACCAAACCGGCATAGCCATTCTCCTGAGTTTGACTTGCCATCGGAAAAACGATTTAAATGATCGGCTGGGTCAGTGGACCCATCATACAACGTGATGTTGGTAGGCATAACATATTCCGGGCCAACGAACTCAATAATCCTTCTTGTGAGGGGTGTTTTTAGTTTTTCCTTGAAGGGTTTGCTTAAGTCTTCCTCGCCTACATCTTTTCCTTCTAGCGACACGTCCTTTCCATTTCACGAGGTTATTTGTCTGTTCCAAGTCAAGACGGAGCGGATCAGCTTCTTTTGTCGGTTGTAAACTTTGATTATGGACTTTATTGCCGGAAATGTGCCCTTCAATCTGATCCTTTGTGGGAGGAGGGGGCAGTCCCTTCTCGCTTCGTACCGATCGTCCAGCCTCCTCTTTTTTTTTGGATTTTACAGTAGGAAAAAATATTATAGATTGTTTCAACACAAAAATGATGGTAGATAAAAAATGTTGAACTTAATGTTATATCATATATGATTTCTTTCAGAAATCATATATGATGGTATGATTCAAACTTGTAAAATACAAAAATCAAATGTGATTAGTCAAAACAAAAAAGAAATAATGTAAAATCGATTGTGATGAACCAGTATATCATATATGATATATAAAAGGTAAAATTATGTAACAAATAAAGATCCAACACTTATTCATAATCAAAAGAGTACTTTTTAACAATATCATATATGATAACTCAAATAGAAAGTAACCTAATGTAAAATCACATATGATATACCTAGGATATCATATATGATAAACACTTATTCATAATCAAAAGACACAAAAACAAAGAGTCTGCTGAATTCATGATTAAACCAAAACCTTCTTATTATTGAAACTACTATTCTTCTTCTTAAATCAATTCTTCTTCGTTTTCAATCAAATCTACTTTTTCTTGAACAACTTCATCCTGGGCCACGACGACTTCATCTTGATCCTTAAACATACCCGTGCACGTCCTCTTGTTATGATTAGTACCTCCACACAATGAACATGAATTCCTGTTCCTCATACCTTTTTTAATCGCTTTCTCTTTCCCTCCTTTAATACGCACCTTTCAATCTCTGAAAAAATAAAAATGAAAATAAAATAATAAATAAACAGTCACCTGGAAAAAATGAAATATCATATATGATAATCAGATGCCATATACATATGAAAAAGCAATATCATATATGATATACGTACGAAATATATCCTATATGATATATCAAACACATTAACCAAAAGCTACTTACAACAGCTTATTGCTAATTGATAAGCTAAATACTAGGGGTGAGCAAAAGAAACCGAAAAAACCGAAACCGAATCGAAAACGTAAAAAACCGAACCGAAAAAACCGACCGAAACTAGAAACCGATGGTTCGGTTTTTAATTTTTCAAAAACCAAAAAATTTCGGTTCGGTTTCGGTTTTTGTCCAAAAACCGAACCGAACCAAACCAATTTTATAATAATATATATTTAATGTAATATAAATAAATAAATAATAAATCAAAATTTTAAATTTATATTTATTTTATGGATGAAATTATAATATATAATGTTTATATATGTGTTTGTCGTATACGTGTGTTTACTTGACAATATATCGTTACATATATGACAATGATCATACTATGTGTATTTTCACATCCACGTGTGTTTCTCTCATTTATATGTGTATAATTATATAATTTTATAAAACATTATTAGGCTAATATTGAAAAAAAAATTTTTTATTAAAATAACCAATTTTCTATGAAAAACAAGTTTATTAATATAAATTAGCCACAACCAAATTTAAATGGTTTGAAACCAAAAAAACAGAAAAACCGAACCGCAAAAACCGAGAAACCGAAAAAACCGAACCGCCAAAAACCAAACGGTTTCGGGTTTTGGTTTTATAAAAAACGAATATTTTGGTTCGGTTTCGGTTTTAGCCAAAAACCGACCCAAACCGAACCGTGCACACCCCTACTAAATACACCTTAATTCAGCTTATATCAACACATTAATCTAATAGAGCATATTCAGAACATAAAAATAGCTAATAATAAAGCTTATTAACACTAGCAACATAAATAAGCTAATAAGATATCTTAGAATTTATCAAAATAAGCTAATAAGCTAGCTTATAACTCAACAAAATAAATACAGATGATGATGATTAATAAATTTATTTATATAAATCACCTAATAAGTTAGCTTATTACTAGCAATAATTAATTCAGTTAATTCGTTCAAAATAAGCTGAATTATAAGCTTATAAATTAGTAAGCTTAATCACATCAAATAAGCTAAAATAAAAACAGATCAGAACTTGATGTTAATCAACTGAAGAAGGAGATAATCGATTCAAAATAATTTAATCGATTGAAGATCGATCGATTAGTTGTTTGTGTTGATGGATCGATTAGTTGTAGATCGGTGTAGAGAGAGAAAAAAAAGAAGTGCAGGTATGTGTGTGTATCAAAAGAGTTGGTAATAGAAAAATAAGTTTATATATAAGACAAAAACACCCCTCTAGTTTAAATAGATAATTTAATCCCATCCATTAGATGAGATGAAGATGAAGGGTCGGGATGAGTCCCCCGATATCTACAAAATGTTTAGTATCCAAATGAACTTAAATATAACTTTTCACTAAAAAAACCTTTCATATATTCAGTCTAAAACCAAAAACACCCTAAAAATCTTGAACTATATAATACTACTACTTAATTCACAATGCCCTGCTACTCTTACACAGATATGACCTCTCTTATCTTTAGTTTATCACAAACTTATGTCTCCCAAATAATACACAGTTCTTCATTCTTTTCTTTTTGTTAAGATTCACTTCATCAACAACAAAAAACATAGCAACAACAATAAAAAAAATAAGATGAACACAGGTGGGTTCCTTTATCAACCACAAAGAATAAGACCACAACAACCCTTTTTAAACACATGTAGGTTCCTTTTGTTGTTTTTCATTTTTGTTTATCTTTTACACACCGAAACAAAGATAGAACACGACACTTTTGTTTTTGTTCTGTTCTTGTGAGTTTCAAAAATTAAAAACGAAGTGTTATGCTTCAAAAAATGATCTATGATGTGTTTTCTTGGTGTGTTTTCGATCTTTAATGGTTTCTTACTCTACTACAACACACGAACCAAGAAGTAATCCTGAGATCCTCTTTTTTTTCCATTTTATTTTATGTTTCTTGATGAAGTTGTAGTTTGTGATGTAGATGATGGTATATAGATCGAGTCGGAGTTGTTGAGTGATTAAGATGCATGTCGTTGTTTTGTTTAGATCTGTGATGAAATGTGTTAAAACCTTTTAAAGATTTGAGATAAGTCCATGACAACACAAATTTGAGATCTTTTACCATTTTTTTGGGTTTTATTTTCGTATCAAGTGTTGTTTGTGTGATGTGGAGGATGTAACTTAGGTTACGCTTGGGTTGCAAATTAGGGACTGTAGCAAGGGCCAGTGCACGTAGGCTACACTAACATAATTGGGCTGGGCCATCACACGGGCTAGGCTAACAAAACTGAGTTGGGCCATCAA
>BQNB010067880.1:0-17217 GCA_026074375.1 Tanacetum coccineum | reverse complement strand
CCATAGATAGGTTGCGTGAGCTCGTCTACTTTAGTTATGCAAGTTACCTTGCTTAATGAGATATTGACAATGCAAGTGATGTAATAAAACGAAAAATTTCCCTGTACAATTGTGATAATAGTAAAATAAGTTTTGCATTTGATGAAAATTCTTGGGTTGTTATATCCTCTCATCCTCGGGAGACCTTTCTTGAGGACGGCACGAGCTTTAATCGATGTACATGGTGAAGAGTTAACTCTTCGAGTTAATGATGAGGCCATTACGTTTAAAGTCGGACACACTTCGAGATACTTCTGTAATTATTATGATGAAACGGTTCATCAAGTCAATGTCATAGACGTTGCTTGTGAGGAGTATGCTCAAGAAGTGCTTGGATTTTCGGATAGTTTAACGAGTGGAAATCCCACTCCTTCGGATCCTATCATTGCTTCTTCTTCCCCCTCGTTCACTCCTTTTGAAGGAGGAGATTTCATTTTGGAAGAGATCAAAGCTTGTCTTTCAAGTGATTCAATTCCACCGGGAATTGATGATGCTGACTTTGATCTAGAGGGAGACATTTGTCTACTTGAAAAGTTATTAAACGATGATCCATCATCTCCTCTCCCTCCGAAAGAACTTAATATGATAAAATCTTCTATTGATGATCCTTCAGAGCTTGAGCTCAAGGATTTACCGTCTCATCTTGAATACGCGTTTTTAGAAGGAACCGATAAATTACCCGTCATAATTTCTAAAGAATTAAAAGATGAAGAAAAGGCCGCCCTTTTAAAGGTTCTAAAGTCACACAAATGGGCCATCGCATGGAAAATCTCCAACATTAAGGGCATAGACCCCCGTTTTTGTACTCACAAGGTCTTAATGGAGGATGACTTCAAACCGTCGGTTCAACATCAAAGAAGGGTGAATCCGAATATTCATGAGGTTATCAAAAAGGAAGTTATCAAACTCCTTGATGCCGAATTGATTTACCCTATCTCCGATAGTCTGTGGGTGAGCCCCGTTCATTGTGTGCCTAAAAAGGGTGGCATGACGGTAGTTGAAAACAAAGATAATGAGTTAATTCCTACTAGGTTAGTTACGATATGGCGCATTTGTATTGATTACAGTAAGCTTAATGATGCCACTCGTAAAGATCATTTCCCGTTGCCTTTCATGGACCAAATGCTTGAATGTTTAGCAGGGAACGAATACTATTGCTTTTTAGATGGATTTTTTGGATATTTTCAAATTCTTATTGACCCGCAAGACCAAGAGAAGACTATTTTCACTTGCCCTTATGGGACATTTGCCTACCGACGCATGCCTTTCGGCTTATGTAATGCTCCGGGCACATTCTAAAGGTGCGTGATGGCTATTTTCCACGACATGATCGAGGAAACAATGGAGGTCTTTATGGACGATTTCTCGGTCTTCGAGGATTCTTTCTCACATTGCCTCACCCATTTAGACAAAATGCTAAAACGGTGCGAAGACACCAACTTAGTTTTAAATTGGGAGAATTGCCATTTCATGGTTAAAGAGGGCATTGTACTCGGCCACAAAATTCCTAAATCCGGGATTGAGTTCGACAGAGCTAAAGTTGATGTTATAGCTAAACACTCTCATCCGACTTCCGTCAAAGGCGTTCGAAGTTTTTTAGGTCACGCCGGGTTCTATCGTCGATTTATCTAAGATTTTTCTAAAATCGCCCGACCGATGACCCATCTTCTAGAAAAAGAAACCCTGTTTATTTTCTCAAAAGAATGTATTGAAGCGTTTAATATACTTAAGAAGAAGTTAACCGAAGCCCCAATTTTAGTTGCCCCCGATTGGGACCTACCATTTGAAATTATGTGCGACGCTAGTGATTATGCGGTAGGTGCAGTCTTGGGGCAACGAAAGACCAAACATTTTCCGCCTATACACTATACAAGTAAGACCATGACGGATGCTCAAGCACATTAAACTACTGTGGAAAAAGAATTATTAGCCTTGGTGTATGCTTTCGAGAAATTCCGACCTTACTTAGTCTTATCAAATACCTTAGTGTATACGGACCACTCGGCTCTCAAGTATCTTCTTGCTAAGCAAGATGCTAATCCAAGATTGCTCTGGTGGATTCTCCTACTCCAAGAGTTTGATGTCATTATTCGTGATAAAAAAGGAGCGGAGAATCTCGCGGCTGACCACTTAGCTAGATTAGAAAATCCTCATCAAGGTGATCTTGAGAAAATGGAAATTAATGAAACATTCCTCTTGAGACCCTCGGAGTGATAACTTTACATGGTGATTCTAGTACCCCGTGGTTTGCCAACATTGTAAATTACCATGCGGAAAATTTTACAGTAAAAGGGATGTCGTCCTAACAAAAGAAGAAATTCTTTAAGGATGTAAAACATTATTTTTGGGACGACCCCTACTTATTTAGGATTTGTGCGGATCAAGTGATTAGACGATGTGTTCATAGCCAAGAAGCCATTGATATCCTCACGGCTTGCCATAATGGACCCACCAGGGGACATCATGATGCGAACTACACCGCTAAGAAAGTCTTTAATTCCAGTTTCTATTGGCCGAAAATCTATCGAGATGCCCATGACATGGTAAAGTCATGTGACTCATGTCAAGGTCAAGGAAAAATCTCACAAAAGGACGGAATGCCTCAAAATGCAGTTCAAGTATGCGAGATCTTTAACGTATGGGGCATCGACTTTATGGGTCTGTTCCCGTCTTCTCGAGGAAACAAGTACATTCTCGTAGCCGTTGATTATTTGTCTAAATTGGTTAAAGCGAAAGCGCTTCCCACTAATGATGCCCGAGTTGTTGTAAAATTCTTAAATTCTCTCTTTGCCCGATCTGGAACTCCTCGTGCTATAATTAGTAATCGCGGTACTCATTTTTGCAATGACCAATTCGCAAAAGTCATGCTTAAGTATGGAGTTACTCACTGTCTTTCTACCGCGTATCATCCACAAATGAGTGGACAAGTAAAGGTTTCAAATCGTGGTTTGAAATGTATCTTAGAAAGGACCGTAGGTGAAAATCGAGCTTCATGGTCCGATAAGTTAGATGATGCTTTATGGGCCTTTCATACCGCATTTAAAACACCCATAGGGTGCACTCCTTATAAGCTTGTTTACGGAAAGGCTTGTCATCTTCTTATCGAACTTGAACACAAGGCCTTTTGGGCCTTTAAAGCAATTGCAATTTTGTCCCTAAGACCGCGGTTGATCACCGAAAATTTCATATGAATGATTTTCAATTGAACTCCGGGATCAAGCTTACGAGAATTCTTTAATCTACAAAGAGAAAACGAAGAAGATTCATGACTCTAAGATTAAGAACCGCGTTTTTAATGTTGGTGATCAAGTTCTTCTCTTTAATTCTTGATTAAAGATTTTCTCGGGCAAGCTTAAAACCCGTTGGACCGGACCATTCACCGTTGCTCAAGTTTTCCCTTATGGAACCATTAAGTTATCTCAAACCGACGAACGAAACTTCAAGGTGAACGATCATAGACTTAAACACTATTTTGGAGGGGACATACCACCCATGGTTGTCCCGGATCTCCAAACTATTCCCATGGACCACTAAATTCGGGGTTGAGTCAGGATCGTGACTCGGTTAACAAAAACAAGCGCTTTATGGGTGGAAACCCATGCTTATCCCTAATAGTAGTATTTATTGTATACTATTTTATATAAGTGTGAGTGAGGAGGCTCATCTTCCTTTCTCGTGTTTTGTGTTTTGTGTTTTATGTCCAGGATTGCCCCGGATTATGAAGACTCTCGTGCTCATGGTTTTGTCCATCGTCCACTCGAGCTTCAACCTTAGCTTGTTATTATTGGAATGATATCCTAGATCTTATTGATTAACGTTTATCTATTAGCATAATTAATAAACGGCTTTAGATTTATGCAGGGACCCTTTTAAACATTGAGGATAATGTTTAGTTCTAGTATGGGGGATCTTTTGATTTGATCTTACTTGCATTTGCCTTGTCTTCACGTAACCCCGTTTTACCACCAAAAATAGTGAAAATGTGTGTTTTTAGGCCAAAATTAATTTTTTTTCAAAAATAGAATAAGTATTTTCAATTTTCTGATGGTTAGAATAAGAATAAATTTTGACTTGATCGAGCATGTTATGCTCTAGCTTGCCCCTTAACTTATATAAGTTTAAGCTTTTGCTAGTCTTTTATACAAGAAGCTTTAAAACGTGAATTCTAGCTTGAAAAAGCCAAGAGTTTGCAAGTTTCCATAATAGACTTTAAATATGCAAAGTTTGTTTTTTTTTAGACTAAGCATTCGCGGATCTTTTTAGTAAAGATTTTAAATTTGCGAAGAACGAGAAATGATAGAGTTGAATATAAGTTAGATGCTAAGCGTGGAGTAGTTGGAACTCTTTAGAGCTCATAGAGGTTAATTGTGGCTTTTTGCTCCCATCAACTTAATAAACGTTATATATTTGTTAAATAAATAAAGTTGCTTTGGTTTTTGCGATTCTTAGTTTAAATCCCTTCGTAGAGATTCCTTCTGGTGAAAGTAAGGTACACATCGAGGTTTTGTCAGTGTTGTGGGGAAATAGGCTATCGATTCCTGACGGCTCGCTACCGTTGTCTAGGTAGTTAAAAGACCACAGGACTTGAAATTTGGCTAATAATAATATTAATAATATAATAAACCGAAGCCAAAATAAGACTTCTAGATCATGGTCGACTTGCATACCGATGTGACAGTCGTTTAAAGGATGGAGGTAATAACAATAATAATAATAAAAACTGTGGGCTAGTAAAAGTTTACTGTCTCTGGTCGGTTCGCTGCCGATGTGGCAGTCTTCAAAAGAAGGCCCATAGTGAGAATAATAATCCGAGACTGATAAAAGTTTGCTGCATCTGGTCGGTTCGCTGCCGATGTTGCAGCCTTCTAAAAGGTCGAGGAAATCACCGAGGTCGAAATAAGACTCCTGGACCATGGTCGGCTCGCATACCGATGTGGCAGTTGTTTAAAGGACCGAGGT
The DNA here is from genome assembly GCA_026074375.1 of Tanacetum coccineum. Taxonomy (NCBI): domain Eukaryota; kingdom Viridiplantae; phylum Streptophyta; class Magnoliopsida; order Asterales; family Asteraceae; genus Tanacetum; species Tanacetum coccineum. The sequence goes on along the minus strand of BQNB010067880.1, from coordinate 12,219 downwards.
TTAATAATGTTGCTATAATAAAAATAATAATAATAAAGCCAAATTTCGACTCCGGGGTTATCTAAATAAAGCCTCCGTCTCTGGACTCGTAGTTGAGTTGTTTCGGATGAAATAAAAAGGATAACCCCTAAATCATGCAAAATTAGAACCTTAATGTGGACCTTAATCTCACCATATCGTCTCTTTAGGAAATGATTTCAAACTAATTGTGGTCTAAACCGGGTTTTCTTTATATGAATAAGGCTAAAATTTATATGTCACAAATAATAATAATAAAATCTTTAGAGGATTTAGGAATAAGGGAGCGGAAAGTAGCTATGCATACACAATTAGCATTTATGAGTAGTATTAACATTTTAACTTGTATTTAACAATGATTTCGCTTTTAAGCTTGCTTTGGGGCGGGTGAAAAATCAAGGACGATGAATTTATCCTTTTAGTGTTTCTTGTTCTGTGATCCTTAAAGTTTCTTTAAACGATTATACCTTCATTCTTGAACCCATTATCTATCCAAGTTTATCTATTTTTGTTCTCGTTCTCCCAAACAACATCATCTTATATCTTGAAGTACCTTGAAATCTTTAGATAGTGACAGTCTATAAGATTTACCCTTTCATAATATAATCGACCCTTTCTAAGAATTACCAATCCGGTGGAACGACCTGGTTTTACCCTAAGCCTATACTATAAACGGGGGTTTATACTTTACCCGTGTGTTAGTTGGAAATCGGATAAAACTAGTATTATGAATTTAAAGCTTTAATAACACATCAAAGTTTTTGGCATCGTTGCCGGGGATTGATTTCATTCTGGAATTAGTCATTTTTATATTACAAACCAAAAATTTTCAAAATCGCCGTACAGTTTTCTGGCAAACCGAACCATTTTTACAAGAAGTGTGCCGCACATAACCATTGTGCGTCGGTTTTTTTTTTTTTTATTTTTGCAAAAACTCAGAATTCGCCCCCCTCAGTACTTACATCAAGTACGCCACACTTTTTCCCCTTTTACAAAGATAAACAGTTTTTTTTAAAGAAAGAGAACACCAAAACACCAAAAACCCCAACTCTTAAACTGTAGTTTGACCATTTTGAAAATGTGGAATTTATTCCTTATGATCAAGTAGTCAAAATCTTGTATTTTCATAATTCGTACATTAAAATAAAAAAAACCAAAAAGAATTATCTGATAGCTTGTTTATTTAAATTTCTAAATGCCTTTGTATATCTATTATTTACTGAGTGTTGCTTATTTGACTTTGATATAATGCAAAATAAAAACATTAAAAAGATTAAAAAACTTTATTTGATGATAAATTGCTTAAGAAAACTTGATAATTTGCTATGTTTATAAATTATTCGATATAATTAACAAATAATAAACATAAAAATGCTAAAATTGAAAATTTTAAAAGACTTAAAACTCATAAAGTATGTCGCACTTTTTATAAAGTGCGCCGCACTTTCAGGGCTGAAAAACTAAACAAAATGCTTGTTTATTCATTTTTGAACGAAAATTGCTTAAACTTAAAAATGCTATTTGTTTATTGATAATATGTAAATGTAAAAAGGTATTGATATCTATTTTAACTACTCAATTTGATTGTTTTAATGTTGGTCCTTTTTTCTGTAAGGAGTTATGGATCAAATTCAGTTTTGAGAAATAAAATTTGCTTAGGAATAGATGTCGTTGTTAATTCGAGTGATATCAGTTGAAGGATCGGAGGTAGAACTCTCCAGAATTTCAAGACACTGCTAACAGTGGGCAAAAGAAAGCTATGGTTTTCTATCAGATGGATACCGAAGAAATTAGCGATAGATTCGTGGCTCCATGTTTTGTCAATGGGCTGGAAGCTTATGATGGTGAGATTAATATCAGAGTAGAGGAGAATATGATCTCAAATGAGTATGCAGTAAAGCTATGCTTGGAGCATGAAGTCAAAAGAGGAAATAAAGTGGTCAAAAAGGAACTAATTATTGCACTCAGAGGTGAGATCTACTTTGTAAAATTCATTATCAACCCAGAAGAAGATGATGTTGAACCTGGGGTGATTTTTGGTAGATCATTCTTACACATGACCAATGCAATTACAGATTTCAGGGCTAGAACCATCACTATATACCATGATGTTGATCCATTCTTGGAAGACAAATGGAAGAGGAAAAGAGCAAATGATGATTGGGACCATTTGCTTGATTTCAACATAGATGATATACCACTGTTGGGTGAAGAAGGACTTTCGCCATCCGTATGCAAAATGGGGAAGAGTAGCCGTAATAAGAAGTGGGCAACAGAAAACCTTAACTTTTTCTATCAAGATATAGGAACATCTTCATCAGCTGGTGGTCATTTAACCCAAGAAGAAGCAGCTAAAGAAGCAATAGCAATTGAGTGAGTCGATATGTTTCCTTGATTAGAGGAATTAAAGGCTCAATATTCGAGACTATGGAATATAGATGACATATATAAGAAAAAATTTTGATGAATTTTGGAAAGACGAGGTGGATTTAGAGGAAAGTTGTAACAGAAGAAGAGGAAGCAGTAAAAAGAATTAAGGGAGAGGCACTAAAAGAAAAATAAGATCCTAGAGCTTTTATATTACCATAAGACTGAGGGACAGGTTAACGAAAATGCGTTAGCAGATACTGGGTCGGATATAAATACTATGCCTTTCTGATTATATGTGCAATTAGGAAGAGATGATATAAAGAAAGGTGGATAGAGGAATCATGATGATAAATCACACTCAGGTAGAAGCTATGGGTATGTATCCTAAAGTTCTTTTTCTGTCAGGTAGAGTGACTACCTGCTTGCCAAGTTTTAATGCTTAGATATTCCGATCGACCGTGATTCACCAATAGTTGTTGGTCATGGATTCTTTCGTACGATTGGAGCCATATTCAACACTCCTGAGAGACTTTTCTCAACCTTTGATGGGTTTTGTCACCAAACCTTCCGTGCTGCAAGATCAGATTTTATGAGAAATGCAAAAAGTGATAGTGATGACGAGGAAGAATACCAGATAAAGAGGAACAAGTTTAGAGCACCGATATATGGACCAAATCCTGCACCATACTTGACTGTAATGATCCAGATGCGCGATCATTGGCTATACAAACCGTACTAACCTTTTCGAAAAATTTGTTGTTTGGAAAAGGCTCTTAGTTTCCTGGCTCATTACTCAGTGCCATAAAGCAAGTCAAATTGGAACCTGTTCTAGGGCTGTATATTAATGAAGAAGAAGCAACATGTCAATGACGAACCGAGGGATAAGATTGTTTGATCCGGTTGGGAACATTTATCTTGCCAAGGATTCAACAACAAAGAAAAACGGACAGGGAAAATTAGCAGAAGTACCTTAAGTGAGTGACTTCATGTCCACCCAAACTAGTTTTTGGAATGAAGAGTGAACAAGGTGGGAATTAAAGGAGAACTATATAATCCGTTTTTTTATATTAATGTTATAAGAATTAAAATCATTTGTTATAAAGCCTAATGGATTACATTTGATGTACAGAATTTAATCCGATATATGATAATTATTAATATCAAGTTATTATGATGAGCTAAAATTATGTTGATGATTATAAAAAGTACAAACAAGTTTTGTGTAGCTTTTGATTTAAATAAAAATAATAAAATATATATTATTTATATATATATATTAGGATATATACATATATATTTATTTTAAATATATTAGGAAAGTTAGCGCACGGCAGGGAGTGCCGGCCGCACTTTTGAGTGGGTTTCTTAGATAAAACTTCCCAAACACGATTTTAACCATTTATAAAAAAAGACTCACACACACTCACCAAAACCGCCAGGGTTCTAACAAAAACAGAGAAAACGTTTTCAAAGATCAATCTACAAAGTTTGTAATTATGCCTAGGGTATGTTTATATCATCCCTTAACTTGTTTATTATCAATTTGTTTTAAATTGCTTATCATTTAGGGTTTATAATAATTAGATTAGGAAAACTTAAATCCATGTGTTATATGAACAATTGACCCTTTGAATTGGATATTTAGAAGTTTATTTGAGCATGCAATGATTGATATGGATTAATCTAAAAAAACACTGTTCATGTTGTAAATTTACATTTAAAAATAATTGTTTAAAGATCATAATTTTTTTATCAGCCCAGAAAGTACGCCGGTTTTTTCCCAAAACCGCCGCACTTTGCCTTTATTTTCTAGGAAGTACGCCGCACATTTTGCCTAAGAATGTAACAGAATGTTTCAAAAACCATCAAAACTATGACCATTGGTATCAAATCATTTATAACATAACTATAACTTTATTGTTGATTGTTGATTTATGAGAGGACTATGGGGATACACAACGATGAGAGGCCGGATCTCACGATCCAAGCTCAAGACATGAAACCGTGGAAGAGGTATTGCTTCCACAAGTTCACCACGAGCTCTTGCTGTGGGAAGGATGTAACAAAGATGCAAAGTCTAGGTACAACACTAGATTGGCCCAATTGCTTCCCAGACACATTTACTCACCTTATATCGTAAATTGGGATGTGCTAAACCGAATGGATTATGATGGAGAAATTGATGACATGTTAAGAATTAGGGTGCGTGAAGCTGAATCAGATGAAGAGATATTTACTTCGGTGGCTTGGATTAGAGCTTTTAATATCAATGAGCCAATTTATGCCGAGCTTTGCCATGAGTTTTATTCTACCTATGAGTTTGATGAAGTGTGTGCTGATGATGAGTTGCAAACTAAGAAGATCATCAAGTTTAGACTTGGTGGACGTGGTCATAATTTAACCTTGTTGGAGTTTGCTCGAAGGTTGGGACTGTATCAAGCAGTTGAGCTAGAGGAAGATAGTTTTAATGTTTACTTTGAAGGATGTTTACATAATGATGATAATTTAAATGCAAGGATTATTGGTTAAGCATTAGTCGAGAGGATAACCTTGGTTTGTCTAGGAGTCATACTTCTACTATCAGGAGACCAATTTTTAGGGTGATCCACAAAATTATCACTTATGGTTTGTGTCAAAGGAACGAATGGGTACTGATTAGGTACATAAAGTAAGTTATTTGTGATCTTATGTATGTTTGATGCTAGACACCAAAATGGGTCATGCATTTATGTTGCCGTAGGTGATTACGAGATGGATGAAGAGGAAAAGTGCTTGGACCGAGAGACAGAGTCAAATTTATGTGGTTAGTTTTTTTCAAAGCTTGCTAGGAAAGCATGGTGTTGACTGAGGATGTGTGAGGAGCTTAAGTGCTCCGGTTTACTGTAGGGATTTGGATACAACTACACTTAGAGATTTGATTGATTCTGATGGTAAGCTTATTCCCGAAGATCCACAGCCGGGTGTACCTAGAGTTGGTATTCCTAGACCTCTGAGGGCATATATGCAGGATTTGTATGATAGGATGGGTAGGATGGAGATACGCCAAGAGGCGATAGAGCGGTACGAGTATAGGCAGTCATAATCAACTAGGACAGGTTCCCCCCTCCCGTGAGTGGTCGAGCACATGGCTGGGGTTTATAGTGTTTTCCAATTCCAGGGATCTTCAACCCACTGGACTTTCAACAATACTACATGCGCCACCACAGTATCAGAAAGCAGCAACAACAGGTAATGATGAGTAGTGTCGAGATGACACGAGTTGGTTGTGTGACCGCATGTTTTGGGTCACTTATGTTTTAAAACAATTTCTCTAGAAAACAATTATTATTATTATTTGGTGTGTAAAATGCCGATGTTTGGCATTAAAACAATATTAATCAGTACTTTAGATTAATGATTAATTAGGATATTATTATTATTTGTTTGCGAAATGTTTTTATTTGTAACCCGAAGAAGAAAAAAAATAATAAGTCGCGAAGCAGAAATGAGTGAGCCAAAGATTCAAAAATGTCTAAACACATTGAAAAGTATTATTTCACTTTCCCATTTTATCTTTCTCTATATTTTCACATTGAGGACAATGCTCATATTAAGTATGGGGGGGGGGGGGGATAAACTGGAAAAGTTAGAATTTTTAAGAAAAGTTAAAAGAAATTTTTGAAAATAACATTTTAGTATCATATTTAAGAATCTTGACTTTGGATTGATCTACATACTGCATATTTATACCTCCAGAAAAAATTGTAAGGATTAGATCTTAAGAATTCAGGTATCTATCTTTGATACATAAGATGATATTTATCTTTAGCTTTCTCAAGTTAAGGAGTGAGCAATTGAAGATATCTCGTCCATCGTACGGCTATGTATATGTAGTTTTGTCGCCTTTTCTGGAGTATTGATATCGATTTAAAATTGTATGAGTGTGCCGGTGATTTGTTAATTCTAGAACTTGTGCTTGAAATCTTTATAAGACCGCAGTAAGAATACGTTCGCGTGTTATAAACATTTTACTGATTAAGAGGTGATAAAAATATAAATACAAGTAAATAATAATTTTGTTCAAAAAGATTTCTAATAAAATTATCTGAAATTTTATCCGTACGAATTGAAGAAAGTAAATGCTGATATTGTTGTTTAAATGAAGTGCGAATGTTGCAAAGTTCTAAGTTTGTTTGAAGTAGTGTGCTTATCCTAAGTATGGGGGAAAGCAAGTTTCCCCCACGATTAAAGTGGTATAAAAAATAAAAAAGAGAATCATCTAAAGGAATGAGTTGGATGCATTACGGATAAGGTGAATTTTGATTTTGTTACAAACCTTTTTCAACAAATAATAAATAATATCACTAAATAAATTACCTCTTTTGATGTTTATGTTTGGTGCTTACGCCATATCGGTGATGTTTAGTTTTTTGTACAAGCTTATGGTAATTTGAACATTTCATGACTGCGCGTATGAGTGACTTCAGTTTACTAACCATTTTAATAAATTGAGCGAGTGTGAAATAGAAACTTATCTATAAATATTTGTGGGTTGCTTTGTCACGTTATCTATGCTTGTGATCATTAATTCATTTTGATAAAACGAAATACTTTCGCTTTGATTACTTGAGGGCAAATAATAAGCTAAGTATGGGAGATTTGATAACACTCTAAATATACATAAAATATCTCTCAAAAATACATTAAATATATATGTCAACGCCATGAATATTGCAAAGTTTGCTTGTTTGTTGTGTAATATTCATATCAGGACCAAAAATGAAGAAAAGGACTTAACGTGCAAAAGAATCCTGTTAAATACACTAACGGTCGTTATATAAAGAATCTAGAAGAGAAATTAAAGAGGAGTTAATGATTAAAGCCAAAGTGGGGGGGGGGGGGGGGGGGGTGGGGTGGGGGGGTGTTGGGGGGGGGGGGTGGGGGTTGGGGTCTTGGGGGATTGTGCGGGGGGGGGGGGCGAAGCGTGGGGGGGGGCAGAGCGCCATCATTATCTTTGTGTGGCGTACTTTAAGACGAAGTAAATGCTATTTAATTACACACCAAGTGCGGCGCACAATTTTCCTTGTGTGGCGCACTTCTCCTTCAGTTACTCCTAAGTCATAAATGATTGCAATGATTGTGCAACCTTTCACTCCCCAAATTCTAGCAACTGATGCACCATCCTCAAGTATAAATAAAGCACAAAATTCAGGGTTAGAGGCATCCCATTCTTCACTCTAATCATCTATAATCATTTCTCATTAGTTAGTAAGTTGTTCCAAGGAATTGTTGAAGAATAAACCTTGTTCTTCATCATATTCCAGGTTTTAGTAGAGGAAAGTACCATTTGATCTTAGAAGGTTGTGTTGAGAAGAAGTTTATTGTGGGGTGTAGTTGAATTTTTGGGTTGTTGGAATTATTGTTTGAAGGAAACTCTTGAAGAATCAATATATATTGCTATCAAGTTTGGTATAAACATGTTTCCTTACTTTGTTATTATGAATTCTGAATTGATCGTGCTTGTTATGTGTTTTGAATTTATGAATATCGGTGTATAGTTTTAACATGTTTGTTTAGGAATCATGAGTGAATTTATGGATTTAACACCTTGGTGAACTAATGAATTTTGGAAATTGTTAATATAAACTTGATGTTTTTATACTCGGATTCTTTAATAGTCATTTGATCATCATTCTAGCCCGGATATAGGTCGAAAGACTCCGGCTATATGCCTGATTTCTAAGTTGTTTGTCTTTGACAAATTGATATTAGCCTTGTGAGGAATTACTAACAAAATGAGTATAAACGAGTTATAAGAGGTTTAAGGCTTAACCATATGTCTAACAAACTTGGTTAAGGAAAATTATATTTATTATTTCCAAGATTGAATTAAACTTAAAGCATTTTTGTAATCAAAAGTAAAGGCCGAAAGGATTTTTGATTATATTAAATAGAAAATCGTTTTAGCAAACTCCCGTTTCATTTAAAGATTATAACCTTCATCTTACTACTATTATCTTACACCTAAGTGTAATCTATTTTGGTTATAGTTCTCCTAAACAACTCATCTTATATTCCTGAAGTACCTGATATCTTTAGATAGGGATAGTCTATTAGATTTACCCTTTTGTAATATAATTCGACCCTTTCTCTATGAATTATCTATCTGTAGAACGACCTTGTCTTACCCTTTAACCTATAACTATATAATGGGGGTTTATACTTTACCCGTTATGTTAGTTCGAAATCGGATAAAACTAGCGTTGTAAATTTAAAGCTTTAGTAACACATCATAAACCAAGACGTAGATAGTTAAACGATTCAAGTTTAAGGGGTTTCGTAAGAATGTCGGCGATGTTGTCGATGGACGGCGCTTTTTCTAATGAGATATGTCCTTTCTGGACATTATCACAAAGAAAGTGGTGACGAATTTCGATGTGTTTGGTTCGAGAAGTTGCACCAGGTTTTTGCTTAAGGTCATCACGCCTTTATTGTCGCACATGATCGGATTCGTCGAGTCGAACGTCGTAGTCGATAAGAGCTTGTTTCATCCATAGTGCTTGTTGACATGCCTTTCCAGCGCTTACGTATTCGGCTTTGGTAGTGGATATATAAAAGAGGGTGTACTTTCTTCGAGAACCCAAGATGTCAAACAAACATCCCATGAACGTACAAATCCGCTAGTGCTCTTTCGATCCCACATTATTATCCCGCATGATCGAGTCGGATTTATAGTACAGTTTTCTTTGCCGGTTCCTTAGTATACTTAATCCCAAGTGTGTAGGCCTTTATGTTTCGGAAGATACGCTTAACCCCACTCATGTGAGAGGTTTCTGGGGAGCCTCTTGGAAGCGGGGCAAAAAGGGGCTGAAACTTGGACATGATATCGGGGCCTACTTGTCGCTTCTTTCTCCTTATACTTGTGATTCTTACGGTTAATAAACTACCTAAGCATGCTCGATACTTGGTACTTATCTACCGACCTCCCACTCTGCGTCTTTCGTGAGATTGGTATCGGAGGACATGGGGGTTTTCATTGGTTTAGTTTCTTCTACCCAAATTTATTAAAAATTTCCTATTACGTATATACAATCATATACTACAATCTCCAAGTGCGACACAAAACAATTCACTTTGACGCACTAACAATATTACATCGTTTTCCATAAAGTTTCTATTTTTAGAAAGTTACCGAAAGTAAGGATAATATAATCCGAACTTTATATTTCGTCATCAATTAACTAACACTACGAACCCATTGCTCATTAAAACCCATATTCAAAAGTATACGCAAGTTTGACTTTCAAAAGTCAAACTTCGTAGTTGAGTTTTTACCCCCAAAATAACCAAACTTGACTTGGCCGTAAAACGTTCATTATTTAGAGTTATGTGACGATCCACCTAGCGAAACGTAGCTTAAGACGAACTCTATTACTTTTTATTATCAAAAATAACTTTCAAAAATTTCTCGACACGCTATGGGTCAGTCAAACTTTCTGGTCAAACTTGGTCAACACAAAACCTATTAAAATCACATTTTTGACTAAATCCAATTATCAAAACATGTTTAACTAGTCTATGTAATTATAGCAAAACCATCAAACTTTGGTCAATAACCAAATACACTTTCAATAATTTCTGCATTTGGACCTTATAGCAATAATCATATAACACGCAATATAATTAAATTAATCAACACAAAATATAACTAGAAGCTCACAATGCTTATAAGAAAAATCAAATATGGTTCCCCCTTGCTTCTTTGAAATCTGACGAACCCCAATCAAACCAAACATAATTTTTTTCAATCAACCCACTTCAATACAACACTAATCTAACTATTTTAAACACCCCTTTATACTCAAAAAGTTCAAGAATCAACTAAAAATCTAACTTCTCTAAATCTTAATGCATGTAGGATTTTATTAGTGGGATTTGTAGCTCTTGATACAAGGATCAATAATATGTAAATAGATTTAAAGTTTGAAAATCATGGATGTGTGTGTGTTTTTTTGCTTCGCGGTCCGAACAAGAAGGAGAGGAGGAAGAAAAGAAATTTTTTGATGAAAGAGTTTATAAGTGTATGTGTGGTGCTTTATATAGAAAACAACTTTAACCATTTGACAATTTTAGTCCCTCTTTCTCACTAGTCCTTCAAAGTTAATACAAAAGTGTTTCTTTCGTTAATAAAATCGGCCAAAGACTCGGGTTACACCATGTTAGTAAATATTTTTAAATTCGCGTCCCCCTAAAATTTACTTAAAACTTTCATAAAAAGCGTTTAAATCACGTAAAACACGACCTTTAAACACGGTTTTTACAAAAACTCGGGGAAACGCCGTAAAATACAAAAATAACATAATCACACTCTCGGAGCGACAACATAAATTTTACTAACTTTCTCAGATGCTAAAAACAAATAGAAACTCAATTACGGCTTGAAATTACCTAATAAATGGAAATTTTCACCAAACCTTATATAGCATAGACGACTATAATTAATTACGTATAAAAATAATTATCATAGTTCGGGATAAATGTTGACCTAAAACTCGGGTTGTTACATCTACCGTGGTCGGTTCTTATTGACACTATTGTATATCCTAATTGGTTTTGAATTTTCTTACTAAATATTTCAAATTGATCGAAGGCTTCAGTTTTGTCCTTAAGGAATCTAGTCCAAGTGTACCTAGAGTAGTCATCTACTATGACTAAGGTGTAGCGGTTTCCTCCGTAACTCCGTACGGCGGAAGGACCGAAGAGATCCATATGGAGAAGTTCTAAGCATCTAGTTGTTGAGACTATATTCTTAGCTTTGTGACTAGCGTGAGCTTGCTTTCCAATTTTGCAAGCATCACAAAAGTGTTGATCAAACTTAAGCTTAGGTAGGTTTCTAACTAGTTCCTTAGATGCTAACGATTGAATGAGACGCATATTAGCGTGACCTAATCTCCTATGCCACAATGTGGAATTTTCATCAATCGTTGCAAGACAAATTTGGTCTTTAGGCTTATTTCCTAGTTTCATCACATATAAGCCTTTCTTCCTAATACCTCTACCTATGACCTTACCATCCTTAGTGATTTCACTATCATGTTCAGAGAAAGTTACTCTACACTTATTATCACATATTTGTCCTATACTTAACAAGTTAAATCTTAAGTTATCTACATGTTCTACATTATCTATTTTGAGAGAGTCATTCAAAATCGTACCTTTGCCAATGATGTTACCGTGAAGATTGCTACCAAAAATGACATTACCTCCGTTGTATGCCTTGTAGCTTGAGAAGAGCTTTCGGTTACCCGTCATGTGTTTGGAGCATCCGCTATCCTTTATCCACTCATCGGGTTCCAAGTCGACTCCAAGGCATATCTATTTATATAAGGTAATACCTCAAACATTTGGTCCTCAATAGTGCTAAACATCCCTTGAATTTGATGCAATTGGTTGGGATGTGGGAATGGAAGATACATTTCCGATGGCATGTAACTTTAATGTTAGAAATTATTCCAAGTTACAAGAAAGCCATGAGGTTGATTTTGTCGACCAACTTTTCTTTTTGGTTCTGGTGTCTTAGGACGAGGATAATTATTGATAACTCTTCTAGGTGGTGGAGTTTTTGATCTAAAATTAGGTCTTGAAAATTCAACTCTGGGTTTTGACAATGGCTTATAAAATTATTTAACTTTATTATCACTAGCAACGGGAACTTTGACATTGTTTACTATTATGTGTTTTGGTCTAGGACCTAAAGTAGATTTTTGAAAAGACACACTTTTCTCAGATCCAGACGCAGCTGCTGGTGGCGGTCCCATAATTGCTTTAGGGTCTGCCTGCATACTAAGGGGG
>BQNB010067879.1:0-34035 GCA_026074375.1 Tanacetum coccineum | reverse complement strand
AGACGCTCTTAAATCTTAGTTGCACCAATATATGCCATTAAATTTTTTAAAATTTCAACCAAAATTACCGTCCTAAACTATGTTTTAGTATATTACACATCTTTTTAAGGACAAATCAATTACAAATGAATGAATAATATCTAAGGTTTTCATTACCCTCCCTACACTTGAATTGAATATTGTCCCCAATGTTCTAAAAAGTAACCATAAAACGAGAAAGGAAAAATAAATGAAAGGGAAAATAAATTAGTACTCCCGTGATTTGCTCAATATAGAAGAAGAAACGTGATAGATCGGCTAAATTCTCACCCAAGAATCGTACAAGTGAAAATCCTAAGAGCTCTCGGACTTTCCTCATCCAATATAACCTCAAAATCTAAGACAATAAACTATACTTGGTGTAAAATCGAACGAAGATAAATCATAACAAGATGTAATTCCAGACTTAGAAACAAAACTAAATTAAAGGATAGAATATTTGTGCACGAATTATAAATATCATACAGGAAAATTTAGAATTTTTTCAAAAATTACCAAAAAGTGCAGATTTTGTCTTTTTACAGGCTGACGCCGTGAGGTGCAAGCCCTGGCACCGTCAAACTATACCTGACAGGTTTCTGCGTTTTCATTTTCTGAAATTTTTTATGGAAAATCCTATATTTTGTTGTCCAAATTTCCTATAGAAAGTCACAACACATAATCACAAGTATTTGACACAAAATAAATCAACCACCAATCAATCAAGTTTTACCTTACCAACCTCCAACAAATAGTGTTTTGAAAACGGATTTTGAAAGCTACGTCAAAGCAAACGATGCGATATTAAAGAATGTGCAAAATCAAAATCAAGGATTGCAAAATCAAATGGCAAATGTTACAAGTTTGTTAACAAGCCTTTGCACCAAGTTTGATGATTTAGGCAATACCAACCAAACTTCAAGTTCAAGTTCTTTACCTAGCAATACCATTCCAAACCCAAGAAATGAAGCCAAGGCAATTACAACTCGTAGTGGTGCCTCATACGATGGACCTCCGATTCCACCGCCGGTGGTGGAAAAGGAAAGTGAGGTGACAAAGGATACGGAGCTACCGAGCACCGAAGACATCCAACCTCCTCCATTGGTCCAAGAACAAACCAAAGACAAAGAACCAATCGAAGAGCCTTCTTTCGTTGCTAACAAAGCCAAACCTAATTTACCTTACCCAGACTTAACAAAGAAAAGAATTCGTGAAAAGGATGATATCCGTGCTGTTAAAGTTATGGAAATCTTCCCGTATCTTCACTTTGGAGCTAAGTTTCGCGGGATGCACTCATTCATAATGCCAAAGTTTGCTCCGAAGTTCAAAAATATGCTTAATAACAAAGATAAGTTAATCTGAGTTTAACCAAAAACGCCGTTGACTAAAATTGTAGTGGCGGTTGTCCCTAAAAAAGCTTCCAGAAAAGCTAGGTGACCCCGGTCGATTTCTCATTCTATGTGATTTTTTAGAGTTCGATAGTTACTTAGCCCTTGCCGATTTAGGTGCTAGTATAAATCTAATGCCTTTATCCATTTGGAAAAAGCTTCAACTCTCAGGCCTAACCGAAACAAAAATGGTATTAGAATTAGCCGACCGTATAATTTTCAACCACCGGTGTAGCTGAAAATGTTTTTGTCAAGTAGGAATTTATTACTTTCCGCCGATTTCGTTTTCTTGATTTTTATTAGCCGATCCTCTAGTACCGTTGATACTCGGGCGACCCTTTCTTAGGCCGGCTCAAGCATTAATCGATGTTTTAAGAAGTAGAGATTACTCTTAGGAAATGATGATCAATCGTTTAACCCTTAAATGTAGTGATTCACATTCCATTTCAAACACAACAAACTCGAATCATTGAAGAAGTTTATCTAATCGATGCTTCTTGTTGAGGTGTACTCACAAAAAGTACACTTGGATTTTCCGATTCCGTTTCTTACAACAATCCTTCTCCCGCATTTCGATCGCGATTGTATCTACTTCACTCCAACACTACTCCGTTTGATGAAAGTGATTTTTTCCTACTCTTTGTAAGAAACCGATGCTATAATAGCAATCGATGATGAAACCAGTTTTCACCAGTTTCAATGCTACGTACTATGATCCCCGAGGTGACATTCTCATTCTCGAGGCACCTCTCAACAAAGATCCATTACCCCTCACGCCAAACCAAGAAATTACTCACCCGGGGAAAAAAACATTCAAAAATTCTTAAAGGTGTCGAACCAAAGAAGTCTTCAGACGAAATATGCACCTTCTTATGAACCAAAAGTTGAAATTCCAGAAGTCCCGAGCTAAAGAGTTACCTCCGCCTCTCGAGTATGGCGTTTTTCGAGGAAAGATACAATCTCCATCATAATTTCAAAAGATTTGAGCCAAGATTAAAAGACATCACTCATTAACGTTCTCAAAAGCCGAAAACAAGCCAATTTGCTTTAGAACCTGTTATGATACCGAGGCATAGATCTCCGGGAGAGTTTGGCTCACTACAAAATCCTTTTAAAGATGATTACTTACCATCAGTCCAACATTCAATGGGGTTAACCCTAAAATCCACGACGTCATCAAGAAAGAAGTAGAAAAACTTCTTGACGCAGGATTGATTTATCCAATCTCGGATAGTCCATGGGTTAGTCCGGTCCATTGTGTTCCTAAAAAAGGTGGTATGACCGTTGTCACAAACGAAGAAAATGAATTGGTGCCTACAAGATTAGTCACGGGATGGAGAGTTTGCATCGATTATCGAAAGTTAAACGAAGCAACTTGTAAAGACCATTTTCCGTTACCATTCATGGACCAAATGTTAGAACGATTAGCCGGCAACGAATTTTATTGTTTCTTAGATGGTTTTTCAGGGTATTTTCAAATCCCAATTGATCCTAAAGATCAAGAGAAAACTACTTTCACGTGCCCATACGGAACTTTCGCGTACCGTCGTATGCCATTCGGTTTGTGCAATGCACCCGGAACTTTCCAACGTTGTATGATGGCTATTTTTCACGACATGATAGAAAAAACGATGGAGGTTTTTATGGACGATTTTTCAGTTTTTGGAGATTCTTTTTCCTCATGTCTTGCCAATTTAGATAGAATGCTTAAAAGGTGTGAAGACACCAAATTAGCACTAAATTGGGAAAAGAGCCATTTCATGGTTAAAGAAGGCATTGTTTTAGGACATAAGATCTCTAGAAAAGGAATTGAAGTCGATAAGGCCAAAGTTTAAAGTATTTCTAAGCTCCCTCACTCAACGACCCGTCAAGGAATTCGAAGTATTCCCTCGGGCATCTGGATTCTATCGAGAAGATTTATCAAAGACTTTTCCAAAATCTCTCGACCCATGACCCATCTCTTAGAGAAAAACACTCCTTTTCATTTTCCTGAGATTTGCATTCTACCTTTCAAAACAGTTGAAAAAGAATTAACCGAAGCTCCAATTGTATTTTCTCATTGCTCCGCAATTGGTGAACCAACCTTTTGAAATCATGTGCGATGCAAGTGATTATGCAATAGGTGCGGTCCTAGGGCAGAGAATTGAGAAGCATTTCCCCAACCAAATCATTACGCAAGTAAGACAATGACTGAAGCAGAATCAAACTATACAACAACCGAAGAAAAAAAAAGAAATGCTAGCAGTTTGTTTATCATTTGAGAAGTTCGTGATCATATCTAATCATGAACAAGAGTGTTGTTTATACAGACCATTCTGCATTAAAATACCTCTTCAACAAGAAAGACGCCAAAGCAAGATTGCTTCGATGGGTCTTACTTCTTCAGGAATTTGATTTCAAAGTTATCGATACCAAAGGTGCTGAAAACTATGCAGCCGATCATCTCTCTCGTCTTGAAAACCCTTACGAAAATGTTTTTGATCCAAATATAATACCGATACTTTCTCTCTTGAAACTTTTAAATGGTTTGTTACCTTCACATGATGAATCAAAATACCCCGAGGTTTTCCGACATAGCCAAAGTTACCACGCGGGGCATTTTCTATCAAGAAATGACGATCAACAAAAGAGGGAAGTTTTTCCAGGACATAAAGCATTACTTTTGGAATGATCCTAACTCATTTCGAACATGTGCGGATCAAATCATCCGTAGATGTGTATTTGGCCAAGAAGCTCTTGAAATTCTCAAAGCTTGCCATGAAGGACCCACCGGGGGCCATCACAGTGCCAACATCACAGCTCGGAAAGTATTTGATGCCGGTTTTTATTGGCCTACGATTTATAAGGATGCCTACGAATTGATCAAGTCTTGTGATGCATGTCAAAGACAAGGCAAAATCTCTCAACGTGATGAGATGCCTCAAAATGCAATCCAAGTTTGTGAAATTTTTGATGTTTGGGGTATCGATTTTATGGGACCTTTTCCGTCATCTAGGGGTAACAAATATATTCTAGTAGCCGTCGACTATCTTTCCAAGTGGGTTGAAGCAAAAGCGCTCCCCACCAACGATGCTAGGGTAGTTGTTAAGTTCTTAAAATCCCTTTTCTCTCTTTCGGTGCTCCGAGAGCAATCATAAGCGATCGTGGGACCCATTTTTGTAACGACAAATTTGATAAAGTTATGTCTAAATATGTGACACCCATCCGTCTTTCGACTCCTTACCAGCCTCAACGAGTGTCAATTGTGAAGTCACAGAATACGAGGGTCCTCAAAAGAATTTTAGAGAGGACGGTCGGAGAAAACCGTGCCTCATGGTCCGACAAACTAGATGATGCATTATGGGCTTTTAGAACCGCTTACAAGACTCCAATTGGATGTACTCCGTACAAGTTAGTCTATGGAAAAGCGTGTCACTTACCAGTTGAGCTAGAACACAAAGCATATTGGGCTCTCAAGCATGCCAACTTCGATTTAAAAGATCGCGGCGATCATCAAAGCTCCAACGTCAATGAATCTAAGCGACTTCGTGATCAGCTTACGAGAATTCCGTTAATCTAACAATAAAAGAAAAAAAAAGACAAAGAAGCTACACGATTCCAAGATAAATAATCGAATCTTCATTGTTGTGTGAATTCAAGTCTTGGCTTTTCAACTCTCGAATAAAGATTTTCTTCCGGAAAGCACAAGTCTGATGGACCCGGACCCTTTCACAATCACCGAAGTTTATCCTTATGGCACTGCCAAGTTGTCTCATGCCGATGGTTCTAATTTCAAAGTCAACTATCCACCGTCTTAAGCACACTATGGAATGGTAAACACACCATTGTTTATCCCGGACATCCAACTTTCCCTAATGACAAACTTAAATTCAGGGATCGAGTCGAGCTTGCGACTCGGTGAATAAAAACAAGCCGCTTCATTGTCGTTTCACCCCCATGCTTATTCCATTCTATTATCCTTTCTATTATCTATTATCAAATGTGTTGTGTTGGAGAGGCATTGTGCTCTTTCCGATTTCTTCGATGTTTGTATCATTGTTGATGTGATTTTGCAGGATCTACCAACAAATTCAATGAAGCGCTCTCGTGTCCGATTTTGATTTTTGATCTCCGTTCAATCGAGCTTCTTATCTTTGTGTGTGAAATTAGTTTGGGGAAGATCCATATCCTTGTCATCATAACCATAACGTTTATCTATGCAGACTTCATAAATGGCTTAGATTATTTCGTAGAAAACCCGACTTATAAACATTGAGACAATGTTTTTCTTAGTTTTGGGGAAGGTAATCTTATTGATTTGAGTTGCTTGCTTATTAGTTTTGTTTTCACGTACCCGTTCTTTCCCAACAAAAAAAGCAAAATTTTTAGTTATATATAAATAAAAAAAATAAAAAAATTAAAATGTAAAATAAGTGTAAAGACAAAATGTAGGTTTTCCGTTGTAAGAATAAGAAGTAATTTTTGACCAGGGGAAAAATATATTGTACGATGTAGAGTTCTAGCTTTCTCCTTAACAATTAATGATGATAGTTTGTGCTAGTCTCATGTAGACTTTAAACATGCTAGACTTGAAATCATTAGTAAATGAAGACTTGTGCTAATCTCAAGTAGATTTTAAATATGCCGAGTTGGATTTTATATAGGCTAAGTATTTGCAATTTTTCTTTTGTGAAGGAATAAAAAATGATAGTGTTGTATTACG
The DNA here is from genome assembly GCA_026074375.1 of Tanacetum coccineum. Taxonomy (NCBI): domain Eukaryota; kingdom Viridiplantae; phylum Streptophyta; class Magnoliopsida; order Asterales; family Asteraceae; genus Tanacetum; species Tanacetum coccineum. The sequence continues at coordinate 27,927 of BQNB010067879.1, read as the reverse complement.
AACAAGGATGCTAAACAAAGTTTAATATGGAAAACTTCAAAAGCTTATAAGAATAACTTGTGATTTTTCTTCCCCGAAGCTCTTAAAATGATTAATTATACGTGTTCTCTTTAATTTTTGCAAATTAGAGTTTTACTCTTTAAAGTCTAATCAACATATTCAGAGAAAAAGCTTTATCAATGATGAATCAAATATCGTTGGTAAATAAGAATTTTAGTTCGAGTTTATACTTTGGTTTTCTAAATACGAAAATTTTACTATTTGCAAATTAAAAAAAAAATGAAGTTGGTAAATAAAAGGGTAAAAGCCATAGAATACCAACGTACTTTCTGAAATTTACCACAATGAACCATTTACTTTTTTATTACCGATATCACCAATGTACTTTCAAATTATTTTTCAACTTGAACAAAACGTTTGTACCGTTAGTTATTATGTGACAACGTTAGTCAATTTAGCTAACGATCGTTTGAGGAAGTTTCAAAAATCGTCCCTGTGGTTTTAATATATTTTTCTTTTTTTCGAAAAATTTTTCTTTCGAACAATTTTTTTCGAAAAAAAAAATTTCGAAATTTTTTTATCTAAACTTCTTTTTCCTCGAAAATTTTTTATGTTTCGATTTTTTTTCGAAATTTTTTACACATTTTTATAAAAAATTTCGAAAATTTTTACAAATTTTTTCGAAAATATATATTTTTTTCGAACATTTTTTTTGAAAAAAAATTTTGAAATTTTTTTTCTAAACTTCTTTTTTTCGTAAATTTTTTATGTGTATAAATTTTTTTTCGAATTTTTATTATAAAAATTTTCTCGATATTTTTACACATTTTTATAAAAATTTTCTCGATATTTTTATACATTTTACGAAAAAAAATTTACGAAAAAAAATTCGAAAAAATTTTCTCGATATTTTTATACATTTTACGAAAAAAAAATTCGAAAAAAAATTTATACACATAAAAAATTTACGAAAAAAAGAAGTTTAGAAAAAAATTTTCAAAATTTTTTTTCAAAAAAAATGTTCGAAAAAAATATATATTTTCGAAAAAATTTGTAAAAATTTTCGAAATTTTTTCAAAAAATTTTCGAAAAAAAAAAATTTCAAAATTTTTTATAAAAATGTGTAAAAATTTTCGAAAAAAAATCGAAACATAAAAAATTTTCGAGGAAAAAGAAGTTTAGATAAAAAAATTTCGAAATTTTTTTTTTCGAAAAAAATTGTTCGAAAGAAAATTTTTTCGAAAAAAAGAAAAATATATTAAAACCACAGGGACGATTTTTGAAACTTCCTCAAACGATCGTTAGCTAAATTGACTAACGTTGTCACATAATAACTAACGGTACAAACGTTTTGTTCAAGTTGAAAAATAATTTGAAAGTACATTGGTGATATCGGTAATAAAAAAGTAAATGGTTCATTGTGGTAAATTTCAGAAAGTACGTTGGTATTCTATGGCTTTTACCCTAAATAAAAAGGATGCAAGTTATAAATCCTTAAGTGTTAATAAGTAATGTGCAAACTCCATCGCAATAAAGTACATGGGCATTTGTCGGTTCGCTCCCGATGTGACATCGAAAGAAAGGATGGAGGATGTATATTTAGGGTTGGTATCATAATAAGTACGCGAGCTCTTGTCAGAGGCGAGACCGATGTGTCGTTGAAAGAAAAGTGATACCAATTCCTAGCCCAATAAAGTAAATAGTAAATAATAAAGTTGTAAAGTTAGAAAATAAATAGTAAAAGTTTCATTTTCTAAAACCAAGGTATTCTTTTTGAGCTAAGGTTTGCAAAAGTTTACAAAGCTTTTTCATCGGAAGTTCTTGCGTTTCGGTTTGTATTCTCCGGATGGGGTGTCAAAAGCCTTAGCACTTACCCGATGACGGTGGGATCGCTAGAGAAGAAAGTCATTCATGGGACAAGCGAACCAACGATGTCTTAGCTAAGTAGGTTTTTGTTTGCTTTGAGATGTTGTAGGTCCTTAAAAACAGGATCTGAATGAGCCTTGAATGACTTATAGTCCTTTGAATAAATCCAAAGATACTATGAGAGACAATTACTGTGAATATAAATATTGACGCGGAATATCAATATCTATACCAAGATGAACACAAGAACGAATACTAAACTTGCTATTACTATTACTATTTGATTGTGAATACTCAATCAACTCATGTGTTTACAATACTATTCTATGTTCCTTTTATAGGCTTAAGGAACCCTAAACGCGTTAAGAGATAATGCTTATCTCTTCCTAAATCAACGCTAATTGATAACTATTACTATAATTACAACAGACTTAACTGTCTGACCAAGCAGTATTAACTATAATACTACCAGACTTAAGTTAAAGCTGGCAGACTTAACTTGCTCTACCAGACTTAACTTCTATACTAACAGTACTAACTATTTCTATCAGTACTAACTATTTCTAACAGACTTAACTTTAATACTAACAGTATTAAGTCTGTTTACAATATTTTCCTAACAATCCTCCCCTAACTTGATCTTCATTCATGAACTTCAAGTTCCTTCAATACATTCTCGATCTTTAAATACTTTAAGCTTCACCTTGGGCTTTAGAGGATTGTCTTGAACTTCTGTCTTCAAAATAATGCTTATCTCTTCCTAAATCAACGCTAATTGATAACTATTACTATAATTACAACAGACTTAACTGTCTGACCAAGCAGTATTAACTATAATACTACCAGACTTAAGTTAAACAATACTAGCAGACTTAACTTGCTCTACCAGACTTAACTTCTATAACTAACAGTACTAACTATTTCTATCATACTAACTATTTCGTAACAGACTTAACTTTAAATACTAACAGTATAAAGTCTGTTTACAAATATTTTCCCTAACAATCTCGCCCTAACTTGATCTTCATTCATTAACTTCAAGTTCCTTCAATACATTCTCGATCTTTAAATACTTTAAGCTTCACCTCGGCTTTAGAAGGCTTGTCTTGAACTACTTCTTCAAAATAAATTGGTTCTTTAAGTCTTTAAATCCATGACAGCAACTAATCTTCATAGCACTCCCAATCTTGACTGCAACAAAAAATAAGTTTTTGGCAAACACCAGCCATAAACGTATTTTTTGTGTCTTTAACCATTAGCCGTTTGCTATGGACAAGTCATGTATTTTTTAATTTAGGTTGTAAGGATCATGGTCATTGATAACCATTATTTTGAGCAAATCATCATCATAAACGATTTGATAACTCTTTTCCAGCTATCCGTTTTGCTCTTGAGTAGCGCATAGCTTCAGTAAAACTACTATGGTGCATTGAATAGCCATACAATATTTGGTAAAATTTGTCAACCATCTAATATGGATTTGTCAAGATCCTAACCATAAGCCATAATCTTATGGACTAGTTTAGGTTTTTTCCACAGCCTTTATACCCCAAGCCACCCTTCCACTTAGACAGGATATGTGGTGAGTTGAAGAAACCAGACAACTTATTTCAAGTTTCAACCATAGAACGATTTGAGAAGTCTTTACCAAAAGCCGTCTGCTCTTGGACTAGCCAGTCCTATTTTGGTTTAGACATGGGAACAGATTAACCATTTGTTGTGTTAGTGCATATGCACCTACACCAAGTGTCATCCTTCTCAACTATCTACCTAGGCTTTTCAACTCTACACATTTCACTACTTTCTAATGTCTGCCTTGTTTTTTCCATCATTTTCAACAATCTATAGCACTCTTCACTCATCTTTCCATCCAAAAGCTCATTTTCACATTGTTATACATACTCAGCAAAAAATAAAAAAAAAAAGAAAAAAAAAAAAAAAAATAAAAAAAAAAAAAAAAAGAAAAAAAAAAAAAAAGAAAATAAAGTGGATATTTTCCTCTCAGACAACATATAAACTCCATGGATTTCTAAGTTTAGCAAATGTACCCTACAGGTATCATAATATCTCCAACTTATAATCTTTTGCTGTCCTATCTCACTCCATATAGAATCTGTGCTAAGAGGGTGTCTTTCAGACATTAATTCTTAAACATTATCCTAAAAACCCCTTTCTCTAACTTATCCTCAGCCCATCCATCCATACTATTCATAAGCTATCCTGTACAAAACGTTAAGGTCATACTCAGATATAGATTTCAACATAGCACCAAAGTTAATATAAACTATATCTGTACCATCTTCTCTAACAATTTGGTATACTCCTTTTTCTCCTTGTTTTATAATCTTATAGGTAGCTACACTAGGTGTTTTCATAGCTACAGGAACAGGATTAATAGGAGTTTCAGTACCTGTGTTAGACTTTTCATGCTCATCAACCTTATCTGAATCTTCAGAATCATCAACACTTGTGTGCATACCTTTCCTTGCCATTTGCTTTCTTCTCTTTCCTGACTTCTTTGTTGATTCATCCTTCTTTGATTCATCATCTTTATCTTCTTTCAGTCTTTTTGGAGTCTTTGTTTGAAGCTCTTCACCAAATCTTTCAAAGCTATCTTTAGTGGCTTCAAAACTTATTGGAGCAAAGGAATCAATCTGTTTTACAACTTGTCAAACTCTTCCTTGACTATCTGCAAAACTCAATTCTTCAGCTGATTTATCCCCCCTTCCCCTCATGTCCCTTTGAATCTTTAAGTAGATTTTCATCATGTAAGTTTTCCAGCTGTGAATTGGGTCAAGGCTTGTTCCTTTAAAGCTTTGGCTCTTATCTTCAGCAACAACTTCTTTCATTTTGATTTACAATATCCACCAATTACTCTTTGTCAAAGTCTTCTCCTGTTTAAGTTCACTTCCAAGCATGCTCTTTGACAACTCTGCATTAGCTTCAAGTTAAGCTCTAATCAAATCCCATTGGGTATATGTGTCTTCATTTTGTAATACTGTGTAGCCTCAAACTGTACTTGAGCTTTTCTTTTCTTCTGTTGCTCAGTCACACTTCTCTTCTGCAATCTTTGTGCTAGATAGCATCTCAAATGAATTTGCTTACCCCTCTTCTTTTGTAAGTAATCCACCGGATTGCTTCAGCAAGGCTAGCTATCTCTTGTAAAATTTGTTCCTTTGACTACTTTGTAGTTTTCTTCACTCAGCATAGGAAGCTTTCCCTTCTCTTTGTCCTTAATTTTCACCAACAGTAATCTTGCTCATTAACAGTATAAAGTTCAAACTACCAGTATTAACTTACTAGCAGTATAAACTTCAATACTACAGCATTAAATCGTCACCAGCAGTATTAATCTTTTCAGCAACAGCATCTATTCTTCTTGAAAGTCCAATCTTTAGAACTACATTCTTACCTTAGTCTCTTTCCCTTCTCTTGATATATCCTTCCTTTGTCAATGGACCTTTGACTAAAGAGGCAAACTTGAGAGAGTTTTGGTTGCTTCAAGAGTGTATGGGCTTATATACTTTCCACTTGTTCCTCCACTGAAGAGGTGCCTTTGTTGTAGGAGGAGTAAACAGAGTTTTGGCTGCTTCAAGAGTGTTTGGACTTATGTCTTCCTCTTGTTCCTCCCCTGAAGCATGTACCTTTGTTGTAGGAGGAGTAACCAATCCTTATACTGAAGAAGCTAGAGGATCATCTTGACTTTTCCTCCCTTGAACCTCAGGTTCTTCTTCCTCTGAATCTGTCAAAACCAAATTCCTCCTTTTCAAGAACCCTTCCATCTTCTTCACCTTCTTGACTAACTTCACTGTGGCATTTCCCATGGTCAGCTTGGTTTGTTTGAGATCCATCTCCAAGTTGTCAATTCTTGAAATCAACTTAGGAACTTCATGAAGTAAATCATCCATAGGTATTTGACTTGGAGCCTGTTCTTGTGGGGGTGAGAAGTGATGGTGGACAGGAGATGATTCCTCATAAGTATGCTCAAATGAGGTAGGTTCAGTGTCAGGTATTTGTGTAGGTGAAGGGATAGGTGGTGGTGTAGGTGTAGATGTATGAATAGGTGGTGGTGTAGTAACAGGGATAGGAGCAGGTGTAGTAACAGCTGGAGGAGATGATGTGGAGGGTACTGGGGGTGTTGATGATGATGGTTGGGATGGAGCTACAGCATCATGAGCTTGTCCTGCATTTGGGTTAGTAGCCACAAGTAACATAGAAGGCAATAAAGGTCTTGGTGCCCCTCGAAAACCCCTTTTCATGTTCCCAAATATCTTTTTGGTCAGACTCACAGCTAGATAAAGGTGTTTATCTTCCGTTTGAATATTTAAGATCATTTGTAGAAATCGAGGATACATCAAAAACTTTGTCTTGCTCTTTAAATTTGCCACCATACCATCAAAAATAAGTTTTGAAAAGTTATAAACTCTACCAGTGGATAGACAGACCAAAGCAGTAGCAATATTGCTACCAAATTGATCCCATCCACCACTTTTAGGGCTTATGCAGTGTAAAAGATGGTGGACTAAGTATCTCCATTGGGGTGTAAAAAAGCTTTTCCAAAAAGTAAAGGTTCCATCAGTCGGATACCCTGTTTGCCCCATTCCCTCAAAAAGTTCCTCATTTGGCAACATTGTAATTCCTGTGGTGTCCTCTAATTGAAGTGAATTCCTAATTGACGCCTCGGAAATTGTATACCTTATGGTATCAATGGTTGCATTAATTTCTAGAGACCCATCAGCTTTAGTATTGGCAGTAGCAGTCTGCCAAAACTGTTTGATAAGGGAATCATAGATAGTTGGATTTGTAGTTAAAGCATACCTGAGGTTGGAACCTCGAAGAAAATCCACTATCTCAGCAAACCCAGCACTCTCGTCAGGCTTGCGCAAAAACCCCACTTGATTGTGTTTGTCGCAATACTTTAATTAAGCCATTGGACAATCGTATCAAAGTATTTGGGTTTAGAGGTGATTGAAATTGTAGATGCTGGTAACAGAACCCTTGACTATTTTCGTGATAAAGGAAATTTTTACTTTGCAAAAAGAGGAGATAGCAGTAAAAAGAAAAGTATGAAAGAGAAATCAAACTTTATCTATGTATAGCTTCTCAGTTGTACGACTATTGCGCCGTAAAAATCTCTAACGATAACATTTAAACAGTGATAAGTCAGAAAAAGTCAAATTTCCCGCAACCAGCATTAACAATGGCCTACCAGTATTAACAATTTCACTACCAGACTTAATTTTGGTCAACCAGAATTAATTAAGAGTCAACCCGAATTAACTCTTTTTTAACCAGAATTAAATATGTATGAAAGATGTTCAATAGTTAAACCTTTGCACGCCTCCCTTTCATCCATGCTATGCCTGCAAAATTAGTCTAAAACAAAGAAAAACATACTGCAAGAAATTGTATAGACAGAATTAATAAAAACTAACTACCCGAATTAACTCTACTTAACTACCAGTATTAACTACCAGAATTAACTACCAGGATTAACTCTACTTAACCACCAGTATTAAAATGACATAACTACCAGTATTAACCTAAACTTAACTAACAGTATTAATACTACTTAGCTACCAGGATTAAACAAACTATACAACTAAGCCTCCCCTTAAAAATAGCTATTTGTTAATCATACCAATGCTAACCACCAAGTAGTTAAACCGTGGTCCATCAAATGGTTTGGTCAACAAGTCAGCTACATTTAAGTCTGTGTGAATTTTCTCCACACTTATGAGCTTCTTCTCATAACAATCTCTTATGAAGTGGTGACGAATCTCGATGTGCTTTGTCTTAGAATGATATACTGGGTTCTTCACAATGCAGATTGTGCTTTCATTATCAATGTGGATTTTGGTATTCATGAAATTGAAACCATAGTCCAGCAATTGATTTTGAACCCACAATACTTGTCCACAGCAATTTGCAGCAGCTACATATTCAGCTTCAGTTGTTGAAGTGGCCACAATTGTCTGTTTCTTACATTGCCATGAGATAAGTCTTTGACCAAGAAATTGACAACCACCTGTTGTGGATTTCCTGTCAAGGTTGGAGCCACCATAGTCACTATCAGAGAATGCTTCCAAGTCAAAGGGTGATTCCCTAGGATACCATAATCCCAAGTTTGGTTTGCCCTTGAGATACTTGAAGATCCTCTTGACAGCATTGAGATGAGAAGTCTTTGGAGTTACCTGAAAACGTGAACAAACACATACTGCATACATAATATCAGGTCTAGAAGCAGTTAAGTACATGAGGGAACCTATCATAGATCTGTACAAGTGTACATCTACATCAAAAGCTTCCTCATCCTTTGTCAAAGGCAACTTGGTCTCCATGGGAGTGATTGCAGCTTTCACATTTACAAGATCAAATTTCTTGAGTATCTCAGCTACATACTTGTCTTGAGATATGAAGATTCCTCCCTTGTTCTGCTTGACTTGTAGACCTAAGAAAAATGTGAGTTCACCCATGGAACTCATTTGAAATCTGCTTTGCATCAAGGCTTTGCATCACGGCTTCACAAACTCATCACACCAAGACTTGTTTGTGTAGATCCAATAAATACAACATCAACATAGACACTTGAAACTATGCATGATATCCTTATTTGTTCTTCTAATGAATAAAGTCTTGTCAATTGTGCCCTAACCCTTTTATATCTCAGCTTCTCTTCGAAAAGTGGATAGAGTAGCATACCAAGCTCTAGGAGTTTAAATGCAGGTCCATATAAAGCTTTGACACTTTATAACTTTTGTAGGATGATCAGGACAACCACAAAACCAGGTGAGGTTTTGTCAGACATAAACCACTCTTCATCTATATTGCCATACAGAAAAGCCACTTGCTTAACATCCATGTTGGTTAACTATGAACCTACCATAAATAAGGCAAAGCCAAAACATCCGGATAGCTTCTATTCTTGGCCACAGGAGCAAAAACCCTCATCAATTTTCAATACCTTCCGTCCTGTGTGTACCCTTGGGCCACCAATACCTTGCATATTACTTCTCACAACCACACCCTCTATACATCTCTTTTGTTACTGTAGACCCACTTGGTGCCAAACACCTTCAATCCATGAGTAGATCTACAAGATCCATACTTGTTGTAGCTTAACTCGAAACATTCTTCTTGCACGGCTTTAACCCCAACTGACATCTGTGTAAAGCATCAGCAATCTTATTAAGGTTCCTCTTGAGATAGAAAACATGCCACAAATCAATGACGGTTGATCTTTTGTGATTGTTTTCTTGCTCTTTTGATTATACTGAGAAGAGCATGAGCTCCTGATTTGTTCTGCACTTTGCTCCTAGTTTGCACAGCTGACTTAGGATCACCAAGTATTTGACTTTTTGGGTGAATACTATGAATCCTAAGTGTAGGAGTAGGACTGACTTCAATTTCTGTAGGAAGACTGTTGAAGTCAGTTATCACACCCTCCTCATCATAAGATGCCTCATCAAAAATTCCTGTCTCAGGCTTGTGAAAGATTTCGAGCTCTGGCATAAGTGAATCATCATGATCAAGCCTACCAGTATTAACTGTCTGACTACCAGTATTAACTGAAGGAATACTGGTAGTGTTGTTTTCAGGAACTGTCCCTAAATGCTTTAGGGCAATTTCTTCCAACTCTCTTCTAAAAGCTTGAATCTTAGGATTGTCTTCTAAAGGATCAGTAGAGGAATCCTTCATCTCTTTTTGAGGTTCTGTCAAGGTCTCCTCTTTCTTTGAATTTGTGGAAGATGTCCTTGATTCATCTTTTTCTTCAGGAATCTTTACAGCTGAAGGCACAACAATAAGCTCTACTTCCTCATCTTTTTCCTCAGAAGCAATAGACTCTGGAGTTTGTGAAGTACCTGCACTGTTAGTTTCCTCTGAAATACCTGCATTGTTAGCTTGATTCTCCAAACATACAGGAATATAGTTCATAGAATCAGTAAGATAGTCAATATCAAACATCCATCTATATCCTACTCCTTTGACATTGGGTTTTTCTTCAAGAAAATTAACATGCAGATTTACTTCTACTCTTTTGGTTACTAAATTATAAACCCTATAGGCTTTGCTGTTTAGTGAGTAACCAACTAAGAATCCTCACAGTTTCTTCAAACTTTCCAAGAACACTAAGATACTAGAATGGTAACAGCTGACACCCAAAGGTCTTATGTACTAATAATTGGTTTGAGGCCAACAAAAGCTCATATGAGTTATGGTGTTACAATTTTATGTCACTCTTAACCTATCAAAAATATAGCAATCAGTACTAACGTGCTTCAGCCCAAAAAGTGGTTTGGTAAGAGAGACTCTGCAAGCATAGTTCTAGCAGCCTCAATAGCTGGTCGGTTTCAATCCTTTCAGCAACTCCATTTTGTTGTGGAGTTCTGGCATTACTATACTCTTGTTTTATTCCCTTGTTACCACAAAATTCAAGCATATCTCTATTCTTAAATTCAGTGCCATTATCTGATCTAATGATTTTAACTCTATGACTAAGCTGGTTTTCAATCTGCCTAATAAAGGTCTGAAGAATGCCACTAGTTTCATTCTTAGAAACCAAAAAGAATACCCAACAAAATCTGGTACAATCATTAGTGATAACAAGGCAATAACTTGCATGATTAATGCTTTTCACAGAAGTAGGACCAAAAAGATCCATATGCAAGGTGTGTAGTAGCTTGGTTATCAGTCTTTCTAACTTGGCCTAAAGCAAGAGGCCACCTATGTTGTTTGCCTTATGCAGGCAACCCATGTGTGGTCATTTTTTGAAAACCTTGGAAGGTAACCTCTGAACAAGGTTTCTCTTCACAAGTTTTGTTAACGAATTTTTAAAATTGGAGATATGACCTATTCTTCTATGCCACAATTTGATTCATCAGATTTGGCTTTAGCAATCAAACAGGCAAAACCTTTAGCAGGAGAAGGTGTCTTCATGTCAAACTTGTACATATTGTGATGTCTAGGGACCTTTAAAAGTATCTGATTTTCATCAGGCATTTTAAAGTCAGAAGACACAACAAGATATTCAGTTTCAGTAAAGAGAACCTTGTGTTGCTTATCACAAATTTGTGATATTGAGAAAAGGTTAAAATGCCCTAATTCTTTTACAAAGGACACACTGTCAAAGTCTAAATTACCGACTCTTATTCTACCTTTTCCGCAAATGATAAGCCTTTGGCTACCATCCAAAGGTAACAATCCCCCATTGGAACTTCTTCAAAATCCTCAGTGATCCTTGTTACCTGTCATGTGCCCTGAGCATCCACTATCAAATATACCTCTATCTACCATGTTCTTCAGTGGATGTTCCTGCACATGAATAAGAGAAATTAGTTTCTCTTAGGGACCCAGGCCTTTGCAGGCTTGGGTCTGCCTTGTGGACCATTAGCATTCACAGTTCTAATAAAAGTAGGTCCACTGTTATAATTGAAGTTTGGCCTAGGACGTTCCTCCAAGTTATAACTTGTTGACAGCGTCTTAACAGCAATCCCCTACCTATCCTACTACACCTTAGTATTATAGCCCAAAATTCTGTGCTGTAGATTTGCAAAGGGTCTTCTTACAGATGAATATGATGTTGAAAAATCCCTTCTTTGATTAATTTGATTCATCTGTGGTCTTTTGGGACTCAAACTGTTTGAGGTCTTGTGAGGTGCTGGTTGTCTAGGTCTAACAGTATTAACTTTAGGACTAACAGTATTAACTTTAGGCCTACCAGAACTAATATTTGTCCTACCAGTATTAATATTAGGCCTAACAGAATTAAACTTTGGCCTACCAGCATTAAGTTGTACTGATCTAGGAACAAATTTATTAGAGTGATTAATCCTGTTTGCATTTGTCCAAACTGGTTTTGTCACCCCATTACCAGTATTAACAACCCTCTTTACCTCAGCTTCCCTTGCCATTTTCTTTTCATAATAGTCACAATCTTTAATTAAATGACTTAGACTACCACAAACAAAACATTTCTTCTTTGTAAAAGAGTAACCTTCCCCTAGTTCTCTTTCCATCATATCATTCCAATTCTTCCTATTAACTTTATGTTTGAGTGGTTGCCTAGGAGTTTTTATGTGTGAGACACAACTAGGTGCAACTTCTTTTGATTTTGGAGCAGAAACATCTTTTTCATTAGTTACTTCCAACCTTGACTTAGACATCTTCATTTGTGTTCCACTTAAACTTCTGATTCAGTCTCAATAGAGTGCTCAAGTATTTCATAAGATCCTTCACTGTCATTAGATGACAGGTAGAATGCTCAGAAGAATTGTCATCTGACATACTAAATTTCCGGTTTTTGACAGGACCCTTCTTACCATGAGACATACAAAGGAATCATCAATTTCCTCTTGAGGTTTAGGAGTGTAATCTACATTTAATGTATGTGGACTCCTTTAAAATCATTGGTCTTGTAAATATACTGTAGTGAAGTGCTTTCCTATTGAATCCTCTTTTGAACATTTAAAAATAGAAAAGTTCATTTCTTCCTCAAAACTTAGAACCTCATTGTTTGATTTTATTTCAAATCCTAAGCCAACTTTACTGTTTGAACTCATGCCAGAATCAATTAATTTCCAAAGATTCTGAAGAGTCTGTTCCAAGAATACCCACTTTTCTGCAATTGTTTCCTTCTTTGACACTTTCATCTATACTTCTAAACTTTAAGCTTTTCATCTTTTTCATATATTTCATTAGCCTGAAATGTAAGCTTTTCATTTAGAGAAAATTGCTGTTTTTGAAAAGTAACAAGTTGAGCTTCTAGTTTCTTAACAGCTTGACTATATGCAAGTATTTATGCTTCCTTGAATCACCTAACTGTTCATTTGTTCATCAAACATAGTGTAAGCTATTATATGAATCAATGCAAGTTTTAGAACATAAAGTTACCTCATTGCTTGAGCTGATAGCCATAAGTGCATGATTTATTTCTTCAGCTTCAGTATGTTCTCCCTAATTGACAATCCCATCATCCATTGTCAGCAAACCCATCTGATTCTTTCTCACTTAGCTTTCCCATTTCTTGTTGTTGACAAGAGAATCCTCTCTTCTTCTTTCCATCATGTGTTCACCCCTTTGCTGTACATTCCTAGCATAGTGACCAGTGTATGTGACAATTGAAACAATTCAAGCTTCTTTTTGATCAAAACAAACAGGTTTTTTTTCCATCCTCGCGAACGTCACCATACCTTGTTTTCCTTATAGAACTTCTTCATTCGAATAGCAATCATTGCAATTTGCCATTGATGTCAATTTTCATACCATATCTACATCATCAATCTGTTCCAAATCTTCATGAAGTAAGTCCAAATCCTCTGTTTATTTGGCAAAGAGGGAATAAATTACTTCATCAGCAAAACTAGCAAGAACTTCTTTTTCAGGAATATTTGTTGAAGAAGTAGAAGAGAGATGCAAAACTGTATGCACCAGAAAAACAGACCTTAACCTTATGGTGCTACTTTTGCTTTGTGAAACAAAGCAGCATTTTGAGCACATGAAGATGCTTTATTGAAGCACATTGATTTCTTGAGCCACAAAAACTCATAAGGTTAAGTTTTAAAAAAACAAAATCACAATAGATACAATGTCAACTCTGGATTAGTTCACATTTTCATTGAGCCAGAAATTGGACCATGCTGGGGGGCAAAAGAACTGAGAAACTTATGATTTGCATCTTCAGTTGAATACTCATGCATCATGATCTTCCAATTATAAAGGTAGCATTTGAAATTTTCCATAACCCTTTTCTAACCCTTCTGAATTGGATTTTTAATGCTCAAACTGTTTTTTTGAAAACAGCCTTCTGCATTTTCTTTGAATTATCATTACCCCAAACCTAGTACATGATGCTTCCCATATTCTTTGCATCTCCATTCCATAAATCTTCTCAAATGTTTCTTGTTATGGATGGACTAGACATCATCAAGGATAATCTTAGCTTCCTCTCCTTTTGCTTACAGCTTGAATTTCTGCAGCCTTAACTGGTGAAAGTACTCGAGACAATACCCATCCTTTCATTTGAAATTCTCTTTTGGAGTTTCCATCCTGAATTACCTTCCGATACTTCATTAGTCAATGTACTCAGTATAAATGATCCGCATCTCCGATTGACCCAAATATCATACTCTCCTATCCATTCAGAATTGTAGTTTGATAATTTGAGATAGCAGTTGTTGAGCGAATCTCTGATGTTGTTGTTTAAGGTATCAGCACCAGGATCTAGATGCATCATCATGGTTTGATATTCTCATCACTAGATGTAGTGAGAACTCATCAATAGTCAGGATGAGACATTTTTGTATAGAATTGTAAGACTGTGTTTGTTTGTGATCTATGGATCTTCTTATCATAGTCCCTCGAAAGGCTCTGGATACCACTTGATGGTCCTTGTTTAGGATCTGACTAGCCCTTGAAAGACGATAGATAACTTAGATACAAATCCAAATCACTATATAAGAGACAACTGACTAATGAATATCAGTGTTAATTGCGGAATCTATAACACAATGAGTAAAGAAGAAACAATAATTCTAAATTGCTATTAATCTCTATGCATCTTATGATATTTTCTCAAACGAATCATGTAACATTGTGGCCTTAGGTATCTCTTAACACAATGGTGAAACCCTAATGCTTTAACAAACGTCAAGGATAATACATATCCTTTCCTAAGATATCTCCTAAGATAATCTCTAAGAAACTATTACTATTCTGTAACATAAACAGATTAATATAAACAGAACTAACTATGACCAGTAACTAACTCTAGTACTGCTACTCTAGCCTAAAAAAAAAAAAAGTACTAACTTAGTACTGCCAGACTTAACTTAGTACTGCCAGTATTAACTTAATACTAACAGAACTAACTATTACTATCAGACTTAACTGTTATACTACCAGTATTAAGTCTGTTACAATCTATTTTCCCAACACTTCCCAATCAAGGAAATTATTTTCCAGAAATTCCAAAAGATCTTAAAATTTGTGAAGCAAACAATGAAAAATCTTTAGTTAATGAGCCCCCTGAGGTTGAACTCAAGGACTTGCCACCTCATTTAGAATATGCATTTTTGGAAGGTAACGACAAGTTGCCCGTCATAATTGCAAAAGATTTAAAGAATGAGGAAAAGGCCGCTCTGATCGAGGTTCTTAAGTCCCACAAGCGAGCCATCGCTTGGAAACTTTCAGATATTAAGGGTATCGACCCAGAGTTTTGTACCCACAAAATTCTCATGGAAGAGGACTACGAACCAACGGTTCAGCATCAAAGGCGGGTAAATCCAAAAATCTGACTCTTCAAAAAGAGCGTTGAAAACTTCTTGACGAAGCTGGATTAATATATCCGATCTCTGACAGAGTCCATGGTAAGCCCGGTGCACTTGTACCGAAAAAGGGTGGCAGGACCTTCGTCAAAAATGATGAAAAATGATTTAATAACCGACTCGATTTGTGTCTACAGTGGTGGAGAGTATGGCATTGACTATATCAAAGTTTGAATGAACGCTACCCGAAGGGAGGGGAGAGGAAGGGGGAGCCCACTTTCCACTTCCCTTCCATGGCGATCAAATGCTCTCTAATACTACACTGAAAGACTCGCGGGAAATCAATACTATTGTTTCCTCGATGGCTTCTCGGGTTATTTTCAGATTCCCATAGACCCGAAGGACCAAGAAAAGACAACATTCACTTGCCCATACGGAACATTTGCCTATCGCCGCATGCCTTTTGGGCTATGCAATGCACCTGGCACCTTTCAACGATGTATATGCACATCATTCATACATGATGAAAAGAAATGAAAGTGTTTATGGATGACTTTTTAGTCTTCGGGGATTCTTTCCTCCTATGCCTGTCCCATTTGAAAAAATGTAAAACGGTGTGAAGACACCATTTGCCCTAAACTGGGAGAAAAAGCCATTTATGGTGAAATAAGGCATTGTTCTTGGACACAAAATCACTAAGTCAGGAGATTGAGGTCAACCGTGCTAAAGGTGACGTTATCAGCCAAGCTCCCTCACCCTACTACTGTGAAAGGTGTTCCGTAGTTTTCTTGGGCATGCCGGTTTTTACCGACGTTTCATACAAGACCCAATCAAAAATAGCCCGTCCAATGACCCACTTGCTCGAAAAAGAGACTCCATTTTTCTTTTCAAAAGAGTGTATCGAATCCTTTAATACACTTAAAAGAAAATTGACCGAGGCTCCAATTTTGATTGCTCCCGACTGGGACTTGCCCTTCGAACTCATGTGTGATGCAAGCGACTTTGCAATTGGGGTAGTCCTAGGGCAACGAAAAAACAAGCATTTCCAACCAATTCACTATTCCAGTAAAACAATGACCGAAGCTCAAGCACACTACACTATGACCGAAAAAGAATTGCTTGCCGTAGTGTACGCTTTTGAGAAATTCCGGTCATATCTCATTTTGTCCAAGAGCATAGTGTATACTGACCATTCTGCTATAAAGTATCTCTTCACTAAAAAGGATGCTAAGCCAAGACTAATGCGGTGGATCCTTTTGCTCCAAGAATTCGATGTTATCATCCGAGACAAAAAAAGAGCAGAAAATCTGGCCGCCGATCATCTTTCCAAACTTGAGAACCCTCATCAAGATAAATTCGAGAACAAGGAAATCACAGAAACATTTCCCCTTAAAACTCTTGGATCGGTTGCTCTTCGTGTTGATAGTACCCCATGGTTTGTAGATTTCACAAACTACCATGCGGGGAATTTCATTATCAAGGGAATGTCATCCCAGCAGAAAAATAAGTTTTTCAAAGATGTCAAACATTACTTCTGGGATGATCCCTTTCTATTCAAGATCTGTGCGGATCAAATCATTAAACGGTATGTGCATGGGCAAGAAGCTATTGATATCCTCAAAGCTTGTCATGAAGGACCCACCGGGGGCCATCATAGTGCTAATCTCACCTCTCAAAAAGTATTTGATGCCGGTTTCTTTTGGCCAACCATATATCGAGATGCCCATAAAATGATCAAATCTTGTGATATGTGTCAAAGACAAGGTAAAATTTCACAACGAAATGAGATTCCTCAAAACGCTATCCAAGTTTGTGAAATCTTTGATGTATAGGGGATCGATTTTATGGGACCATTTTTGTCTTCGCATGGGAATAAATACATCCTCGTAGCCGTTGATTATCTTTCAAAATAGGTTGAAGCAAAGGCGCTCCCCACAAATTATGCTAGAGTTGTAGTTAAGTTTTTAAAATCTCTGTTTGCCCGATTCGGAAC
Organism: Tanacetum coccineum; assembly: GCA_026074375.1. Taxonomy (NCBI): domain Eukaryota; kingdom Viridiplantae; phylum Streptophyta; class Magnoliopsida; order Asterales; family Asteraceae; genus Tanacetum; species Tanacetum coccineum. Next base: position 10,806 of record BQNB010067879.1, on the reverse strand, counting down.
ACCTAGAGCTATTATAAGCGATCGTGGGACCCATTTGTCTAAGTATGGGGTCACACATCATCTAGATACCGCTTCTCACCCTCAAACAAGTGGTCAAGTGGAGGTGTCCGATCGAGGTTTGAAACGTATTCTGGAAAGGACGGTTGGAGAAAACCGTACCTCATGGTCCGACAAACTAGATGATGCTTTATGGGCATTTCGTACTGCTTTTAAGACACCAATTGGTTGTACGCCTTACAAGTTAGTATACGGAAAGTCTTGCCATCTACTTATCGAGTTAGAGCATAAATCATATTGGGCTTTAAAACATGCTAACTTCGATCTTAAAACCGTGGGTGATCACCGAAAGCTTCAACTTAATGAACTTAATGAGCTTCGTGATCAAGATTATGAGAATTCTTTGATTTATAAAGAGAAGACGAAGAAATTTCACGACTCAAAGATCAAAAACCGCATTTTCTATGTTGTTGATCGAGTTTTACTCTTCAACTCTCGTCTTAAGATATTCTCCGAGAATCTTAAAACTCGTTGGTCAGGGCCTTTCACCACCACCAAAGTTTTTCCATACGGAACCATTGAGTTATCTCAACTCGATGGTCTAAACATTAAGGTGAATGGTCATCGTGTGAAGCGGCCAAATTTCAAAGTGAATTGGTCATCGTTTGAAACACTACTTTGGTGGGGGACGTTACCACGAGGTTGTCCCGGGATCCTTAGACGTTTCCCATGGCCCAATAAATTCGGGGGAGGGTCTAGCATAGCGTCCTTTTAAACAAGCGCTTCGTGGGAGGCACCCCATGCTTATCAGTAGTAGTATGTAGTAATAAGTGTTTCTGTGTGAGGAGGCTTACATTTTCCATTACCCGTGTTTTGTCTGTATTTTGTATGCTTTGTGTTGTATGTCCAGGATTTCTCGAATCGTGAAGACTCTCGTGGTCGTAGTTTGACCCTTCACTCATAAGAGTTTCACATTCTCAGCTTCATTTGGTTCCGTATCCAAATCTAATAGACCTAACGTTTTATCTTTTGGCACACTTCATTAACGGCCTTTGCTTTAGTAGGTACCCCTTTTAAAACAATGAGGGACGATTGTTTAGTTCTAGTATGGGGGGGGGTCTTCGTTTTGTTTTTTGTCTGACAGTCGTTGTTTTCACGTTAATCCACGTTTTCTCACACCAATATTTTTGCAAAATACCAAAAAAAAAAAAAAAAAAAATTTAACATGAATCACATCGAGTATGTCTAGCACTTACTCTTCACTCATCAGTTTTTTGCAAAGCCGTCAAAGTGTGTCTTTGGAGTTTCCGAGGTGTCATTTTTGGGTCATATTATCGATGCTCATGGACTGCATGCTAAACCAGATAAAGTTCGTGCTATTATGGATTGGCCACTACCCAAATCCATATCTGAATTGCGGGGGTTTCTCGGTTTAACGGGTTACTATCGATGGTTTGTAAAGGGATGTGTTGCTATTGCTATTCATCTCACATATTTATTTAAATCAGGTTCTTTTCACTAGAATCCTGAGGCCACACATGCATTTAATAGACTCAAAGAGGCTATGCTATCATTACCTGTAGGTCCTTGGTTTAGGATCTGACTAGCCTTCGTAAGACAATAGACAACTTGGATAAATCCAAATCAGCTATATGAGAGACACTGACTATGAATTATCAAGTGTTAATGCGGAATCTTAACACAAGAGTAAAGAAGAAACGACAATACTAATTTACTATAAAGCTCTATGCTTCTATTGATATTTCTCAAACTCACTCGTACATATCATTGTGCCTTAGGGTTCCTCTTATACACCAAGGAAACCCTAATGGGCTTTACAAACGTCAAAGGATAATACATATCCTTTCCTAAGATATCTCCTAAGATATCTCTAAGATAACTATAACTATTCTGTTTCATAAACAGACTTAACTATAAACAGAATTAACTATGACCAGTACTAACTCTAGTACTTGCTATACTCTACCAGTACTAACTTAGTACTACTAGACTTAACTTAGTACTGCCAGTATTAACTCAATACTAACAGAACTAATTATAACTACCAGACTTAACTGTTATACTACCATTATTAAGTCTGTTACAATCTATTTTCCCAACATTACCTGTTCTCGCTTTACCAGATTTCACCAAGCCTTTCGATGTTGAGACAAATGCATCGGGTTTTGCAATTGGCGCCGTGTTAAGTCAAAGGTCTCATCCTATCGCTTATTTTAGCAAGAAGCTCAACCCGAGTCTCCAATCTTTTTTAACTTACACCCGGGAAATGTTTGCCAATACAAAAGCTGTTAAAAATGGAGGCAATATCTTTTAGGATGAAAGTTTTGAATATACACTGATCAACAAAGTTTGAAGTGTTTGCTTTCTCAGGCTATTCAAACTCCAGACCAGCAACGTTGGCTAACAAAGTTACTTGGCTATGATTATGAGATCCTTTATCATCTAGGCCGAACAAACAATGTTGCTGATGCTTTATTTCGTTGTCTACACTCTGAGTTTCTATCCTTATATGGTATTTCATCTGTTGACTTTCAACTTCTTGATAACCTTCGCAGTTACTATTCGTCAACCAAAATGGGTCAACAACTTGTTTCTAAGCTCACTTCTACGCTTTCTGAAACAAACTTCTATCAATTTCGAGATGGGTTGCTTTATTTTAAAGGGAAATTATTCATTTCTGAAGCTACTGGGATGCGATCTGAATTACTAAAGAAGTTCCAATCAACTCCTGTTGCGGGCCACTCTGGCATCCGAGCCACGATTGCACGTCTTGCGGCTTCTTTCTATTGGCCAAACTTAGCCAAATCCGTTAAGACATTTATTCAGGAATGTCAGGTTTGTCAAGCAAATAAGTATAGTACTGAACCCCCTTATGGAACACTTCAGCCACTGTCGATTCCCTCTCAAGTTTGGGATGACATCTCAATGGATTTCATCACCTACTTGCCTCCTTCAGGTGGAAATACGAGTATATGGGTTGTGGTTGATCGCTTATCTAAATATGCACACTTTATTGCCTTGCCAACGTCAACTAATGCTGCTAAACTTGCTTCTATGTTCGCCATGAATATTTGCAAGCTGCATGGTAACCCGAAAGTTATTGTTAGTGATCGCGACAAATTGTTTATGAGCGAGTTTTGACGACATCTTTTCAAGCTCCAGGGCACTACACTCAAGTTTAGTAGTGCTTACCACCCACAAACCGACGGTCAAACTGAAGTTTTGAATCATTGTTTAGAGACTTATTTTCGTTTTTTTGTTGGCGATGAGCCTCAACACTGGTCTCAGTTACTACATTGGGCTGAGTATTGGTACAACACTTCTTTTCATTCGGCAATACAAATGACCCCATTTGAGGCGTTATATGGACGGCCACCTCCGTCTATCCTACCTTATACCGCTGGGAGCTCACCAATCGCCACCTTAGATGAAGCCTTGCGAAAGAAACAATCTTTGTTGGATACTTTAAAAGCTCGTTTAGCTCACGCTCGTAATCGGATGAAACAACAAGCTGATAAACACAGAAAAGAGAAAATTTTTGAGGTGGGTCAGTGGGTTTATTTGAAACTTCCGCCGTATCGACAAGTTTCTGTTCAACGCTATCGATCTCAAAAACTAGCTCCACGTTATTATGGGCTATTTCATATATTACGTCGCATTGGTCCTGTTGCGTATGAACTCGAGCCACCTCCAGCAGCCCGTATTCATAATGTATTTCATGTTTCTTTACTCAAGAAATTCGGTGGTGAACCCTCAACCCAAACCTGTCCGCTGCCACGAATTGCTTAGGGAACAACTCCTGAAATGAGCCCAATCAAAATTTTAGGGAATTGTTCATTGCTACAAAGGGGAGGAGATGAAGTGCTAGTTCAATGGAATAATGCACCAGCAGATGAGGCAACATGGGAAGACCGTGACACATTCTTGAAGACATTCCCTACTTTTGACCTTGAGGACAAGGTCGGTGTCGAAGGGGAAGGCAGTGATACGGGTCATCATGAGGCCCAGTTAGAAGGAGTCCAACTAGTAGGTGTTAATGCTAAGAGACAATCCAAGAAGCCCACATGGATGAACGATTATGTGTGATATGCTACTAGTACAAACACTAAAGCTACTTGATTGTTTTGTTATTAGTATTAGTAAGTCGGTATGTATTTTGTATCTAGCCCAATATAACTAGAAATCTCCAAATCGATATAAAAGGGAATTAGGGCAAATGTAGAAGGATAACAAGTTTAATCAAAATCACTTTCTTCTTCCTTTCACTTAATTATGGAGATTTAATACCATCTTCAAAAAGGGATTATCTTACTGTGTTCTATTAGATTATAAGCATCATTTTGTAACATTTAAAAATATAAACTACAAAAGATCGAGAAGGACAAGTTGTTACTTCATGAAAAAAAATAGTTGGTTTTTAAGGAATAAACCATTCACAAGGTATCCTGTAAATTATACATTATACAATATATATAATCAGTGGAATTGTTTGATTATTTTATTGTGAAAAATATTATAACTTTTATATTAAAATGCAGGATAATAATACCGAGGCATTTCATTAATGTATTCCCGACCCGGCTGTTTAATTAGTGCACGCCCGACCCGTTTCCTTAGTTTTAAGACCCGGTTCTTCCCACTTTTTCCCCTCTCACACCTTCTGCCACGTACCCCCTTGAGTCATCTCTTCCCACTATACTTCTTTGGTAATGAGATCCACTCCTCCATTCTTACAGCTTCTTCCCACCGATCACACACCAATTCATGTAGCCCACAAAACAAAGAAAAACAGCATATTGATCGAAATAGCTTATGATACATCAAATCCACCACAAACAAAAACAAAAAATTCAACGACAAAAAGGTTATTAGAGGGATGATCAAGTCAACACAATGAGGAAGAAGATGGGGGACCAGTCTACATTGCTTGGCTAAACAAACCCACAAACACACAAAAGGTATCAAATTATTTACACAAAATTTCACTCTTATTACAATTATTAAAACTTATACGTATATAAAAATATTGATTCATGTTGTCAATTCATCATTGTTTGCTGTTTAATTTATGTGGAATTTCAATTCTTTGTTTTTAGCTTTGTTAATTTTGGTCAGTCTTTTTGAAATTTGAAATTAGGGTTTTGTACTAATTTGAGGGTTTTGTTAATTTTGTCTTTTTATAAGTTTTTTTATAAACTTTCGGTTTTTTTTGCAGGCTGTACATTTCAACAACGACAAATATTCTTCAACAAAGGTGAATATTGTTGATTTATTTTTCATTTTTAATTGTTGGAATATGCATTACTCATTAATTGACGGAGTACTTTTGAGTTAAGATTGTGTTTTTAGAGGGTGTTTGGGATTCGTTATTTTTTATGTTTATAAGTAACCACTTATATATGAAAAAAAATAAGCAGTTTAAGGAATGGTGTTTGGGTTTTGCTTATTTTGTTACAGAATGCACACTGGAAAAAAAATAATTTTCAGCAAAGTATCTAGAGGGTGTTTATCTTTGCTTAAATCAGCACAATCACTACATGTGGTAACACTATTCAATTTTTGACAACATTTATGCATATTATTACTTTCTATGTTCTAGCATGTATTATGGACAAACGAAAATATTTAAAGTCACTATTTTTTGACTTAATATGAAGCTTATATAATAAACTTATATAAGCCAAAAGTCTTGAAATCAGCCACATAAAAGTGAGCCTATGAAACATACGCCGAAAAACTCATAAGCCATAAGCCGGCTATATAAGCCTAATCTATATAAGCCGAAACAAACACCCCCTTATTGTTTAGATAGTAGGCTTATGTAGTAGGTTTATGGCTTATTTGACTTTGGCTTATGCTTTATAAGCTCACTTTTGTGGCTTATTTTGAAATTTTTTGGCTTATATAAATTCATTATGTCATAATCAACTTATATAAGTCGAGAAGTTTCAAAATCAGCCACAAAAAGTGGACTTTTAAAATATACGCCCAAAACCAAATAAGCCGTAAGCCGGCTATATAAGCCGAAACGAACACCCCTTTACCATTTAGATAGTAGGCTTATGTAGTAGGCGTATGGCTTATTTGAGTTTAGGCTTATGCTTTATAAGCTCACTTTTGTGGCTTATTTTGAAACTTTTAGGCTTATATAAATTCATTTTGTCATAATCAACTTATATAAGCCGAGAAGTTTCAAAATCAGTCACAAAAAGTAAACTTATGAAACATACGCCCAAAACCACATAAGTCGTCAAAATAATATCTTTAAGTAACAGAAGGACCATTGTGGATTTGGGTGTATGTTTCATGGGTTCAAACGGGTTCAAAAAGTCCAGGTTGTTTAGGCAATTAAAATGGCGTTGATTGATTTTTGTAATCAGAATTTGAACAAGATGAGTGAGAGGGTGATTGTTTATTTTAGAGGAAAATAGTTTAATTTAAGCTTTTTTGGTAATTTAATGGAGTTTTTTTATGGGTTATGCTTATTTGGTTTTATATGTTTAAGTAGGAAGTGGAGTGGATCCTTAGGTAGAAGCTTTGAAGGCTGAAATTGCGAAGTTGCAGTAGGCGAGAGGTCGGACATGTTTTATATTATAGCATAGTACGCAACTTAAATTTACTAAGGTTGAATCATTTTAGGCAAAAATACTATATGATTATTAGTTAAATACCGTTATTGATCTTATGAAATATAAGCCAAAACAAATAAGCTCCTACTCCTAAAAATAGGATGAAACAGACGCCCATTAAAATTAAGTAAATTTTACATTAGGTGAAACTGATTATTTGTTTTGGCTTATTTATTTAGTGTTAGCTCAAGTATATGAATTGATGAGGATGATTGTTTGTTGATATTTAATTGTTTCCTTCTTTTTATTTCATATATTTCTGTTTGTATATAATTTGTTTACTGAGGCGTAGGTATAAGTTTACAGCAGTATATGTTACTGATTTTTGTGTAGTGGATTTAGTGTGTAAATTGATCATATTACAATGTGTGTGTTGGTGTAATTTAGTGTGTGTGAACTGATGACGTCGAATGATTAAGAAAGTATATCCTATTAAAGATTTAGTTAAATTTATTGTTTCTAATGCGCTTTAAAGATGTATAATAAAAGCTTATGTCTAAGTTACTGAACTACTATGTGCGGACCTCTTGGTTTTAAAAAGCGAGAGGCGCTCCGTTGCGCTAAGGGTCAAAAAACCGAAGCACGACCGATGAGGTAAAAGCGCACGTCTCACGTAGGCGAGGCGCGTAATTTGTACAAATCGATTTTAACTTTGTTAGAAAGCAAGGTAAGCATAATTCATATATAAAAGACACATCAAGAAGACATTTAACAACAATAGCAATGATTCCTACTTGAGAAATGTGATTTTCATTTTCTTAGAATATATTTGACTAAACAGATTTTAACTTTTTTAGGTTTATGTGAAATTGCAAATATTCGTTGTTTTCAAATGAGTATCTGACGCTTAATGCTAGCACTGAAATGGGTGTGTTTGGACGCTGAAATGGGGGCTAAAATGGGTGCGTTTACGGGCTGAAGTAGGGGCGGACATGGGTCTGTTTGGACGTTGAAACATGGGCTAAAATGGGTGCGTTTAGGGGCTGAAGTGAGGGCTGAAATAGGTGGGTTTGGGTGCTGAAGTTAGGGCTGAAATCGGTGCGTTTGGACGCTAAAACGGGCACCACTACTTTTGGCACGTGGCAATGCTATTACGGAGGAGAGTGTTAAAACCAACATAACCCGTGCAGGTAGACTAGGTCAGCTCTCCTCTTTTCTTTTTTAACATATTTTAGTCGTACATTACAAGTTCACACGTCATTTATTAGATGACTAAAATAGTGCTACAAAGATACTAACCCGTGCTAAGAGGGATTCACATACCTTGAGTTTGGTATTGGAACTAAAAACTCAAAAAAGTGAAACTTGATATCAAATTATTGTGAGGACATGTAGTAGGGAACTAGAAATGGTATATGCGCCTTTGTTTTTGTCTTGCTTCTTAAATTAAAACTTGCATATTTAAATTATGAAAGTTATGTGAACTGTATGCTATGAGTTCAACTGTAGTATGGTATCTGAAAACTAAAGCCATGATAGTTGATTACTAACAATATAATGATGTTATCAGTGTAGCCTTTTAGTCTGACATTCACTTTTACCCATTTAATAGACGAAACATAGCTCGACATAACCCTTTCATAAGTAAATGGGTCTGAAAATAGATTTGCATCAAAATGGTTCAGGCGAGCTGTTTTTGCTCCGTGTTCAAAATAAGTTCTACCTAATTTTCATATAACCGTACATTTGTAATACTCGGTGCATTTGCTATAGGGGACATTCACGCCATGTAATCTTATAATATATAGCTTTTTTTTGTTGATCAGGAGTGCCAGCGTGCGGCCGTGCAGCAAGTGTATCAAGAAACCCAACAATTCCAGGAACGACAAGGTAAATTTCTTTTGATCTCTAAACCTTTATGCACTAAACTGTATCTAAAAGAGTTGTTAAAAGTATCTCTGAGAGGTGGTTTTGTTGATGAGTTGTGTGCAGCGGCGGTTGTTTGCTTGCTGAAATTACGCGATTCTATTAATCAGAACATGTCCAAACATTTGGTCGTGTAGCAAGGAACCAGCAGTAGTAAAAAACACACCCGAGGTACTGAATTTATTACAACAACCTCCTTCATTTGCGTGCCCGTTCCTACCAGCGGGTCATAAAGACATACTCTCATTGTGAATATTAAAATTCAGGTATGTTAGAAAACTATGGTTTTGACTAACTATATCAAAATGTAATTAAATAGAAACACATAATGTCATCTAGCATAGTCTTGCTATAGAAAAACCAAACAGATTTACTGTTATCAAAACTCCAGCATGGTTTTTTAATTTTTTTAGATTTTCGGTTTTGATATATTGTGAAAAGTGTATACATTTGTTTTAATTATCTTTGTTGGTTTTGTTTTTTGGTGATAATAGGTTTGACATGTAGCAGCAGCAGTAGTAGGAAATGCTGGAAGACAAGTCGAAGCTAAAGCTAAATTGGAAGCAAATCGAGAGAGGCACCTCGAGGTATTGATAGTTTTTTTGTTATACGCCTGACAATCTCTGCTTATTTTAGGGTGTTTGTTGTAGCTGATTAAAAAAATGCTCCCATTTTAGGGGGTGTTAAGCCAGCTATATAGGCCGAGACAAACACCCCCTTACTGTTTAGATAATCTTAGGTGTATGAGCTTATTTAGGGGATGGACTTAAAAAGTTTTGTGGTCTGTTTTTTTACCTCTGGATTAAAAGTTACTCCACCAACAAAATTCACAAGGCAAACGTCACCCGAGGGCTTGCATAAAAAGGTAAAATTATAATATTTGTTTAGGTGTTGACTAGATTTCGGCTCAACTGCCATTGTAGTTAGAAATATAAAAATAGTGTTTTTAACTATATAAAAATATACACTCGACCTTGGCATGTACAACACACATCTCATAAATGTTAGAAACCCCGAATTTGAAAGCTTCAACCACATTAAGATAGAGCATACGATACGGGGATGGATTTGTACATAGAGAACCGCAAAACATGTATGCGCGTACGAGGTTCAAGTGGTTCTAAGCAATGTATTTGTTTAAAACCCATTATTTTTTTACTTTAAAGTAGGCTAAGATGAAAATGTAATAGCCAGTTTGTTAATAATAAGATTTCACTAACAAAAGACGATCCGGAGGTCGGGGAGGATAGAAATGAAAGTAAGCCATTTTATTAGAGAGAGAAAGTAAAGAGTGTGTGTGTTTTCTAGAGAGAGAAACAACACACACTTATGAGACAAATGTTTATCCTCACCCCTCCATGGAAGTATGGAGGGGGTATTTATAGTCCTAGTGACATCTAACTATTGTAACTTGTCATTATTAGTCCCTACGTGTCACACTATAACTAAACTATTGTAATTCCAGATATGTCACCATATTTTAAGGCTAACAATCTTCTCCCAATATGTGGACATACGGAATTACTTACAATGTTCCTATCATGTATAAATACAACACAAATAAAGTCTTCTAAAGCGCTTCCAAAGCTGAAGATGTCTTCCGAGTTCTTCTTGTCTTGAAACTTGTACTACAGCTTAGATCTTTAGTGTCTTTACTTGTACAGGAACCATTATAGTATGCACAAGTTAGATTAATTTCCCCCCAATTCATGCAGCATGTCTTAAAAAGCTTTCTTCATAGACTCCTTTTGGCGAAGTTTCTGAATCAGCTTCTCCCCCAAACCAACATCCCTATCTTAAGCAGATTCTGAAACTTTGATGTAGCTTGAACAATCTTCTACTTTTCATTGACGTGCACAGCGGAAAGTTATAGAATTCAAACCACACCAACGACCACTACTTCTTATCATTAGGGCTTGGTTCATATTCGTTTGGGGGTGCATGCTAGAAATCAACATCAATTCTTCTCACGTATGCAGTATACTTCATAAACCATGCTAAGTAAATTAGTATACACTACTTCCCCCTGGAAGTTGACATGGTAACATCAAAGTCAACTAAGTCCCGGATGTACACATTTTCCCCCATGATGGTTGCGAACTCTCGGAAGCATCATTGTTGTGTACGCACATATACTCGAGAAGTTCTTGTCTTGAGCACAAATCTTTGTCTTGGAATGGGACAATAATATCCCGTGAGAATTGTTGATTACACCTCAACCTTTAAACTCTCTGGCTAACTTACCAACCTCGTATTCTGTCGGCTATTGTTGTGATCACTTGGTGAAGTAAAC
>BQNB010067878.1:11871-34035 GCA_026074375.1 Tanacetum coccineum | reverse complement strand
AGATATTTATATGTAGATTTTCAATATAAAATGCCACAAATAATGTGTTTACGTTACTAAACAATACATTTATTGGGGGACCCGACCCAACAAAAAAACGGGTCGTATTAAATGTTTTTGACCCGATCCCACCCCACATTAATAAAAGGTTTTCCCATTTTTTTTTTCTTTTTTTACCGACCCCACCCTCACATTAATAAAAGGTTTTTTTTTTGGGTAAAAGGGATTCAATCCTCCCTGGTAAATTATAATAAAAGGTTTTTCCCTTCTTTTTTTTTTTTTTTTACGATTTTTTTTTATATTTCTTTTTTTTCTCGGAATATCCTCTCGCACTTTTTGAGTCGTCGGTCTGTTTTTTTATTAATAATTAATAATTTCTAAACAATACAATTACTGGGGGACCCGACAAAAAAAAAACGGGTCACATTAAATGTTTTTCACCCGACCCCCACATTAATAAAGTGGGTAACATTATTAAATGTTTTTGACCCGACCTCCACATTAATAAAGTGGGTCACATTATTTGTTTTTGACCAGGTTTTTTTTTTTTTCTCAAAAAAAATTTAAAATAAAATTTTTCTTTTTCTTCTCGGAATACCCTCTCGCACTGTTGAAGTCATCGATATGTTTTTTTATGAATAAAACTTTAAGTTTCTTCAAACCTCGCGCTCCGCTAACCGCCCCGCAGCGACGCGCAGGTATAGCTACTTGTACAACACATATATGCGATATTTATCACGTCGTGCGTAGCAATTTACCTCATAACAATGACATAAAATGAAATTGTTTGTCATAATGTGACGCTTCCATGGTGTTCAAAACTAGAATCACTATATCTCTATACTACAACATTATTGTTGATGCAAAAGTTGGGTCTCTTTGTATTTGGCCCGAATAAGCTGTTTTTCGGGTACAAAACACTTTTTCTTGCACCAAGTGAATTTATTGAGAGCCATGCACAAGGAAGTAAAACACTGTTAACCTTATCGTGGGAGCGGATTCCACGATTAGACTCCGGCGTGAGAGTAAGTATCGGTTGTTTTGGGGGATAATTGAGAGTGTTAGGATTTTCTAGTCATACCTGAATCAATGAATGTTATCCTCCTTTTATAGGCCTCAGACCCCGTAGGGTTTCCTTGTCTTTCGGCCCAAGATAAGGCCGATATAACCGGGATCCGACCTTATCCTTAGCATATTTAACTAAGGAGAGTATATCCCTTAATTGACTGGGCTATCTATCCCTAAAATAGCGCCTAAGTACACCGCATGCAAGAGCATAATGCCATATACTTTGCTATCTCCGGCCGCGGCCTAGACGAGTGTCCGTGGCCGTGACCCATAACCCACGACCCAAGTAGCGATAACAATAATTAGCCCAAAATAGTATCTATGGGTCGGGTCGGACCATACTATATGTCACCACCATGTATACTTTGTAAAATGTCTATTCTGAAAGGAACATCTATTGGATTACATGAATAAAAACTTGGAACGTTATATATGTAACAATTCTAATTAGAGTAACTTCTAACGTATAAAATAAGATTTAAGTTCATTTGGATACCATACTTTTTGTGGATACTGGGGGACTCATCCCCACCTCTCATCTTCATCTCATCCAATGGATGAGATTAAATTGCCTATTTACACTAGAAGGGTATTTTTGTACATTATATACCATTACTTTTTTATAACCACCTCATCTATCAGATCTTTTTTTTCTCTCTCTACACCGATCCACAACTAATTGATCGATCATCACAAACAACTAATCGATCGATCTTCAATGATTGTCTTATTTTGAATCGATCATCTCCTTCTTCATTGGGTTAACAATCAGGTCATATTTGTTCACACATTTAGCTTATTTGATGTGAATAAGCTTATCAATTTATCATCATCCAAATTTATAAGCTTATTATTCAGCTTATTTTGATCGAATATCTTAATTATTTGTTATTGTGACAAAGTTAATAATTTATTTATAGTCCTTTAGTGAATACAGTTTATGTAATATCATCATTTGACAGTTAGTTGCTGAATTATAACTAGCTTATTAGCTTATTTGAAGAATTATAAGCTATCGGTATTAGCTTATATTTTTGTGCTAAGTTAATAGTCTTATTACTTAGCTATTTTTAATGTTTGAATACAACCTCTACTTAGATTAATTTTGTCTGAATCAAGCTGAATGAAGGTGTATGGGTAAAGCTGACATTAGCAATAGCAGTTTTAAGTAGCATTTTGCTAACGGTTTGATATACATATATGATAACTTTTCATACTATACATATATGATATCATATATGATAATTGCTTTTAGCGCGTCATGATGATATGGCATGTAATAAGTGCTATACATGATGATTTTATTTTCCAAAAACGCAGTTATTTATTCTTTTATATTCATTTATATGATTTCTAATATAAGCGAACCATGAATCTTGTTCTATTATGTGCAGTTTGATCACAACACATGAGGTGCCCTAAGAGGTTTGAAGATCAAAAACAAGTCGTGGTTAGCAATAAGTTGTTGTTCAAAAGAAATTGGTGTTAAAAAAGTACCTCTTTTATTTTTGACTGTTATATGAACAAGTTTTTATAATGTATTTTTTTCACTTCAATTTTGAGTTGAGTTTATTTTGATCTTACATGAAATGTGATTGCCTATATAATTAACTGATATTGTGATAATTCTAGTGATATCTATCTGATTTTACTCTCTGTTGTCTTTACATTTTTGAATTATCATATGTGATAGAGTTGTATTTTACCAATTTATGGTAACAAAGTCTACTCATATGTGATTTCTTTCATAAATCACATATATTTAACATATCTATCAACTGATTCTCAACCATCATACTTGATTGTTTAAACAATCTATAACATGTGTTCCTGTCTAATTTTTTTTATTGAAGTACTATGAATGTGTGCAATAAAACTTTAACAAAATAGACATAATATCAAAAATTACATCCACAAATGTTTCACTTTCATTCTCACATATAACATACGACATAGACAAAGAAAAGTTAACTGTCTATTACAAGACGATTGTACTAGTTCCTAATGGTTCCTAACACAAAAAATCGTCCGTAACGCCGGAAACTGCCTCATACATAAATACCAAGATGAACTACGAATACATACATTTTGATCGTGAAATGAAAATTCAGTGTTTAAGATGTCTTGAAAACAGCCTTCTCTACACAAATAAAAAGATTTGATAACTTACAAGCACTCTTACATATATGATATATTATAATATTAAAGTACGTTCTCTCTTAAGCGCCGATTCAAATTATATAGGATAATCATAACACACAAGTAACTTTCAACTTATCAATCAGTCAAAATCTTCATAACACCTTAAAATCTAACTATATCATATATTTATAATATCATATATGATATATTATAATGTTAAAGAAGTTAACTTTCAAGCAGATTATCATATATGATATTATTCACACAAATTACTTTTCAAACCAATAATATCAACAAAATCTTCACAAACGCTTAAAACCCAACTTATATCATATATGATATAGTATATAAGTTTCTCCAATTTTTTCAGGCAACTTATCATATATGATTTTTTCACTAACACGTCATTTCGTCTTTAAAATCACAATATGATCAACAAATCCTTTCTAAATAATGAAAACTTAACATCTAATCACATATTTACTTCATCAACATCGGCATACTCGATCTAAAGATTACTTATCACTAAACCATCATCAAATATTAAAATATCTTCATTTTAAATTGTATAAACTCAATAACTTGAACAAAAAACACAATATGTTCATCACAAGATCTATAAAATAGTAGGCTTCACCATTTATGCATAAATAACATTAAAATATGTAGATGAAGTGTTTTATACCTGAATCGATAATTTTAATCATCATTTTGAGCGGTTTTTAACTCGAACCTTCACATATAGGCTTATTTATTAAGATCTGATCGTCTATAGCAACATCACCATCGTTATCTTTTATTTTTGATGTATCGTACGATTATGTGTATGTGTTTTAGTGTGTGTATTTTTGATCGGTTTGAATGTGTGAGTAGTGTGTGTTTTAGTGTGTGTTTTGGAGAGAGAGAGAGAAAGAATAGATCTGAAAGTATTGATGAGGTGGTAGGTGTGTGAGTGAAATTGACCGAAATACCCTTCCGTCCTTTTTTGTTTTTTTAATTAAAAAAATTCTTTTAATCATGGCCTTTTATTATTTTTAGATGGATGGCTGAGATAGGTCCCCCGGTATCCAAGAAAAGGGGGATATCTAATATAACCTCCCTTATAAAATAAAATTGTATAACTGAAACAATTCTGTTGAAATATTTGGTTGACTTTTGGTTAACCTCATACTTGAGGGGTTGCGGGTTGCTGAGTCATTTGTTTTAACTTATTTTATTTTGTCTAGGGCTGATTGTGCTAATATGGATTTGTATCTGCCTATATAAGCTAGGAGATAGTAGATATTGGGTTAATCTTTTTCGATCATCTCTCTTAGTGATTCATCTCTTTCATATTCAAAGTCTTGTATATTGTGATAGTCTTGATCATCTTGATCATCTTGTCTTGGTATTGCAATCTGTTAGGGAGAGTGTTGTAGTGAGGTTATATTGTACTGTGTGATTTGTATAGTCTTGAGTTGCATTCATTAGTTTGGAGACAACTCCTTTTCTTCTGTAATTGTATATAAGCACACATTTGTGGACTCGTTATCTTGTTTTTTAAGTAATAAAAATAAGCACGTGGGGAGGTTAGCTGAGTGCAATTACTAGTGTTGTTTGTTTCTGTGAATTGATATTAAGAGTTTTTACATGGTATCGGAGCCCTTCAATTACCTTGATTGATTGGTTCTTGATCGATTGATAAAACTTAGGGTTTCATCAATTTGGGGGTTCTTGATTCTATTGGTGTATTTGGCTTCCTGGAGGGTGGATCTTGGATTGTGTTCATTGTGTTTTGGAGGCGTTTAATCACTCGAATTGATAAATTAGGATTTTCCTATGAAACCCTAATTTTTCCAATTTAGGGGGTTTTTGGTTCTTGGCGATTATTAGCTGATTCTGGGGTTGTTCTTTATCTTCTTGACTAAGTGAATCAAGAAATAGGGGGATCTAAGTCTTATGCTGCTTATTTGCTGGTTGAGAGCTCTGTAACACCTCTCTTCTCTCTTTTAATTTCATTTGTTGTTAAGTTTGTTGTCTCTCTTCTTCTTGACTAACTGAATCAAGAAGAAATGGAGGGGGTATTGTGGATTGTTCGGCCCTTGACCTACCACCTCTAAGTGGCAAGGAAGTCTGGGAACTTCTTTCTTTCCCTTATCTTGATTGTTTTTTTGTGTTGGTATCTTTGTTTATCTGTTGTTGTTTTATTTGTTGCCTATCTGTTTTTTAATGGCTGAAGTTCTTATTAATGCTTTGGATGCTGGAAATCCTTTGTTCTTGCAAAACAATGATTACTCTAATGTGCCAATTATTAGTATTAAATTGACTGGTACTAAAAACTATAAAATGTGGTCAACTACCATGAAAATGGCTTTAACTGGTAAAAATAAAATGGGATTTGTTGATGGTACATGTGTTAAACCTGCTACTAGTCCTATTCTTTCTAAACAATGGGAAATGTGTAATGCTATTGTTCTTGGTTGGATTCTGAGTTCTTTGCCTCCTGAATTGTATCTTGGTCAAGTTTATTCTAAAATTACCTCTGATGTGTGGGATGAATTACAAGAAACTTATGATTAAATAGATGGTTCTTTTATCATTAATGTGATTCATAAAGTTAATGGTTTGAAACAAGGTGAATTATCGGTTCCTGAGTACTATCATAAGTTGAACTCTTTGTGGAGAGAATTGCAAAGTTGCTGTGTGACTTCACACATAGACGTGTGTTGCTGCAGGACGGGGTCTTGAAGCATAATCAGTAGATCTGAATAGTAACTTCGATGCACATCATTCTTATGGGCTTAAATGATGTTTATCAAAATATAAGGAGTAATATTCTTGCTAGAGACCCCTTGCCTGATGTGAAAGAAGCTTTTAATGTGGTATCCAGGGAGGAGTCTCATAGGGGACTCCATTCTGGATCAGGGTTGGTTTTGAGAACAAAGTTCAACATGTTGCTTTTGTTGTTAAGTCTAATAATTACAAGGGAAATGACTTTAAAAAGGGTAACAATAATTCTGCTAATAGAGGCCATAATCCTAATATTTTATGTAAATTTTGTAGGTTAATTAGACATACTATTGAAAGATGTTATGAAATCATTAGATATCCTGCTGGTTTTAAGAGAAATCCTAATTTGGTGAAGCAGGGAGGTAATTCTACTGGCAGATCCTTTAATGGTAATGCATAGGTACAAAGGGATGCCTCTACATCCACTACTAGATCTACTACTTTTGACAATGCTTTTACTAAGGAACAAATGATGAAAATTCTGTCTTTGATCAATGAGAAACCTACTAGGAGTGCTAATGCCAATATGGCAGGTATGAGATTTACTTTCTTTAATGGAAATGTGTTCTTTAATCTTCATTTCACAAAGTTTTTCTATGCTCAGTCCTGTTCTTATAAATATAATTTGTCTCTTGGGTGGATCATTGATTATGGGGCAAACCAATATTTAACTATTTCCACTAAGAACATGTTTATTGTAATTGATATATCTAGTTTAGGTCTAACTGTTGGTCACCCTAATGGAACTCTTGCTAAGATTACTGTTGTTGGAAATATGAGATTATCTGCTAATATTGTTCTGTTTGATGTTCTTATTGTTCCTGAATATTGTGTTAGTTTATTATCTATGCACAAACTGATTAAGGATAGTAAATTGTTTGTTGGTTTTGATGAGCATAAGTGTTATATTCAGGATTTAAATTTGGTCAAAACTGTGGGGACTGGTAATGAGTGTGGTGGTTTATATATGTTTGATGAGGATAAAAATGGTAAGTCTGTGTGTGGTATGTCTAATTCTATGTTTGTATGTCATGTGTCAAAAGATCTTTGGCATTACAGGCTTAGTCATCCCTCTAACCAAGTCTTGTTTGTTCTTAGTAAGAACATTGGTCTTAAGTATGATAAACATGTTTCCCCTTGTGACATCTGTCACAAGGCTAAACAAACAAGGGATCCTTTTCCCTAGAGTGATAATAAGTCTGTTAATGTTGGTGACCCGATTCATTTGGATATGTAGGGTCCCTACAAGGTGATTAGTAGGGAACGGTATAAGTACTTTCTTACTATTGTTGATGACTATAGCAGAGCTGTGTGGGCATACTTAACTAAAACTAAAGATGAAGTTGATTTTTATATTGAAAACCTTGTGGAATTAATAAACACCCAGTATAATAAAAAGATCAAAATGTTTAGGTCTAATAATGGTACAAAGTTTGTTAACAACAAGTTATCCATGTTCTTTGTGTCTAAAGGTATTATTCATCAAACTTCATGTGGCCACACACCTCAGCAAAATGGCATAGTAGAAAGGAAACATAGACATTTATTGAATGTGGCTAGGAGTTTGATGTTTTAGGGGAGATTCCCCTCAATATGTGATATGTGTGTATTTTAACTACTGTCTATCTTATTAGTAGGCTTCCCTCATCTGTCTTGTCTGGAGCATCCCCTACTTGTTAGTATATGGAAAAGAACCCTGTTTTATTTTCAAGAGATGTTACATTTTATGAAACTATTTTTCCACTCAAAATGTAGTCTGAATCTAAAAGTAGTAAGTTGATAAATCAAAGTGAGTCTGAACTAAACCTATTAAACTTTTTTGATAATTTTGATGACAATACACTTAAAAGTCCCAATGATGATGAGAGAGATCCATCTATCAGTAATGGCAATGTGATGGCTTCTTTTGATGTTGACAGTTCCCCTCCTATCAATAAAGAAGCAACCTTTGCAACCCAATCAGATGAAAACAATAATAATTTTAAGGGCAATTCAGTTGAGATGTCTGGTTCTAGGTCTCGTATTGAGCCTTCAAGTAGAACTAATAATGTAGATGAGCCACAAACAGTAAGGAAGTTCAGCAGAGTTAGTAATCTTCCTTCTAAGTTTAATGATTTTGTCTTACCTAGTAACAAGAAGTATGGCATAGAGAAACATGTGAAATATTCTAATTTGTCTACCATGAATTTCTGCTTTGTTACTAATCTGAATAAGTCTTATGTTGAGGTTTCTCAAGATAAGAATTGGGTTAAGGCTATGAATAATGAAATGGAAGCATTGTTTAGAAACAATACTTGGATTTTAACTGACTTACCTGTTAAAAGAAAGACTATTAGGTGTAAGTGGTTTTTTAAAATCAAATATAGGTCTTCTGGTGACATAGACAGGTATAAATCTAGACTTGTTGCTAAGGGGTTCAGTCAGAGGGGGAGGTATTGGCTATGAGGAAACATTTAGTCCTATTGTAAAAATGGTTACTGTTAGATGCATTATAAGTCTTGTTGTGCATAATAGTTGGCCATTGTTTCAGCTTGATGTTAATAATGCTTTCTTGTATGGGGATTTACATGAGGATGTGTATATGGACTTACCTCCTAGGTATTATGATAAGTCTGAGACCAAAGTGTGTAAGCTTGTCAAGTCATTGTATGGGCTTAAACAAGCCCTTAGGCAATGGAATGAAAAGTTAACTTGTGCTTTAAAAGAAAATGGTTTTGAACAAAGTATATATGATTATTCTTTGTTTGTTAAAAATCATAAGGGTATTTTTCTGGTTATACTGGTTTAATGTTGATGAATACTATTATAATTGGTAATAACATATGAGAATAAATTGGAAAGTTCAAACTTGTTTTTTGAAATCTAAGTTTCAATATAGGGATTTGGAACTCTAAAGTGTGATTTCTTGGGGGATGGAGGTTTTAGGAAACAAGAATGGCCTATGTTTGTCTCAAAAAAATATTATATAGAGTTGTTGTGTGATTATGGGCCACTTGCTTGCAAACCTGCTACTACTCCAATGCAACAGAATGTAAGTTTAAGTCACGAGGAGTCTGAAAAAGATAAGAAACCTAAAAGTATGAATGGTTTTCAGAAACTTGTTAGTAAACTAAAATATATGTCTATTACAAGACTAGATATATCATCTGCAGTTTACTGCTTATCTCAGCATATGCATTCTACTTTGCAGTCACATTTTAACGTTGGGTTAAGAGTGTTGAGGTATTTGAAAATGTCTCCTAGTGCAGGCATTCAGTTTTATCATGGGAATAATCTTGGTCTACGTGATTTCTCAGGTGCAGACTGGGCTAAGTGTTTAGCTACTAGGAAATTTGTATCAGGGTTTTGTGTGTATTTTTGTGGGAACTTAATCTCATGGAAGAATAAGAAGTAAGAAACCATATCCTGGTCCTTAGCTGAGGCTGAATACAAATGCATGGCATCAACTACATGTGAGGTCATTTGGTTGACTCACTTGTTAAAGGACTTGGGTGTGGAGGGTTTGCTTCCAGTTCCATTGTATTGTGATAGCACATCTACTATCCAAATTGCAGCCAATCCTGTGTTTCATGAGAAAACAAAACACTTTGAGACTGGTTAAGGAGAAAGTGGCTTCGGGTGCTATTAGCACAGTAAAGATAAATTCAGCAAAAAATGTTGATGATGTCTTTACTAAGGGGTTGAGTATATCTCAGCATAAGCAATTTTTCTTTATTTAGAATATAGTAGACATGTTTGAAGTATGAGCTTGAGGAGGGGTGTTAAAATATTTGTTTGACTTTTGGTCAACCTCATACTTGAGGGGCTATTTAGTCATTTGCTCTAACTTATTTTATTTTGTCTAGTTTTGTTATGTTATATTATGCAGGGGCTGATTGTGCTAATATGGATTTGTAGCTGCCTATATGAGTCTGGTATATTGTGATAGTCTTGATCATCTTGTCTTGGTATTGCAATATGTTAGAGAGATTGTTGTAGTGAGGTTATATTGTACTGTGTGATTTGTATAGTCTTGAGTTGCATTCATTAGTTTGGGGACAACTCCTTTTCTTCTGTAATTGTAGATAAGCACACATTTGTGGACTTGTCATCTTGTTTTTAAAGTAATAAAAATAAGCATGTGGGGAGGTCGGCTGAGTGCAATATCTTGTGTTGTTTTTTTCCTGGGAATTGATATTAAGAGTTCTTACAAATTCCATGTTTATCCATATGAAATGATATGATGCTTGACATTCGAAAGGAAATTACGTGTTATTCATAAAGAAAGTAGTAAGCAAAATTAGCTAGTGATGTTTCATCTGCCCAACTTAAGTATAGCTATTCTTTTTTATAAGTTGATCAACACGACAAGCAAGATTCATAGTTTTGTCAATATATGGAAATGCATCTTAATAGAATTTCAGGTTCAAATTGTTAATGAGACGTGTCATCAAATTTGAAACATAACTTGGTAACTTAATGATGTAATGGATTTTGCGTGACAGGGTAGGATTAAAATGAAAAGATAAATATTTGTAAAAACAATGATGTAATGGATTTTTTGTGACAGGGAAATACGTGTATGCGCACGTGTTTTACTTTCAGTCGTGTAAAAAGTGTGCGTAGTCGAGTTTAATTCAACATTTGTTTAAGTTTGAAATTTTAGTTTCCGGATTGTTGAAGGAGGAATTCCAATAAATCTTATGCCAGTGAAGCCACAAGATTAACCTGGTTATGTATTGTTATCAAGTGTAAACGCAACATCCGGTAATTGGCAAGAAATATCAAAGTTATGAAATTAATTGATGAGAGGAACATTAAGAAAGAAGATGGTTAACGAGCTAATATATGATCAACTTGAAGCTAATCTGAATGGGAATTGAAGCATTCGCAACAAATGCTTAAAGATGGAAAGAGTTTTGCTTTTGTCCCTCATAAGTGAATTGTACCATCTTTACCTTTGTTATAACTAACAAAACTGAAGCAATCATTATTGTAATAGTAAATTTCACGTTTCGTCCTTATGGTTTACACCCACTCTCACTTTTCGTCCCGATTTCAAACTAAGTCAACCACCCGTCCTTGTGGTTGACGAATCTCGCATGTTTCGTCCTTTCGTTAACTAACCGTCGTTAACAGCCTCACGTGCAAAAAACGTGAAGGCATTTTAGTCTTTTCGATCCTCACCTATAACATCTATATTGCAGATATCGTCCATGTGGTTTGCCTCTTTATACATTCTTCTTCCCTGGATAAAAAGTATTAAAAACAAGAAAAATATAAACACATAGTTTTAGCTACTAAAACTTGTATAAAAAAAATACTAAAGGAATTAAATAAAATCTAAAATTGACACATAAACTTTATAATACTAAAAACTAATTTTAGAAATAGAAACATATTTTTAAATCATATGAAAATATTTTTCAATATTGTCTCATTAAAAATCATTTAAAAATGCATAAAAATATTAAATGAACTCGAAAGGTTATAATTTTTTTTACAACTAAAGAAACTATTAAAGATCTATCAGAAATCTTTATATAGACACACACACACACAAATTACAATAGTATAATATTATAATTATAACTAATATAGATATATATATAGATATATTATATTATATACATATATGAGCTGCGTTCTTTTGCACGAACTATTTTTTCATTGTACAGAACTTACAGAACCACTTTTGGACCAATAGGAATTTAGCATTATTAAATCTTTTTCTTTAATTCAAAAGGGTATAATAGTCAAAATACATTTTGATTTTTTTTTAAACTTAATTAATTTGTTTTTAAAACCTCTATATTTTTGGAATTAAAAAATACATTTTTTATTTTATATTTTTTTATTATATATGTTTTCAGATAAAAAAGCGAGTGCATATGTGTTTTTCTTAAATATTGTAAATTTCATATGTTTTTAGCGGACATTTTTTTGTTTGAAATGATAAATGCACGTATGTTTTTAGTTTTTTAATCTTCAAAATTTATAACAATAAATATAAACATATACGTGTAACCTCTAAACTAATAACAAACCAAAAACATAAATATATAAACAAAATTTGATATCAAAAGAAATTCATTTGGAATACAAATGCAACTTGTTAAATACATTATCTACATTATTTAAAAACATGTGTGCACTCTTCCGAAAACATGTGTGCACTCTTCCAAAAACATATGTGCACGTTTCACTTTCTCTTCAAATTCATTAGAACATATGAGTAACCCTTCTAAGAACATATGTGCACGCTCTCGTCAAATTCATTAATACATATGTGCACGCCTTCCAAAAGCATCATAATTGAAGTACCAAAAACACAAAACCCTGTTGTTGCAGCGTTCGATAAGCGAAACCCTTTTCCTGCGATCAACTTGATTGTTCCGTTTCTTTTACAATTCTTGCACTGTATAAAAAAATAGAAAATGTGTTATTCAAAACTCAATATATAACAACCAAAAGCATACGTTCTGTTTGTGTTCCCTAACAAACATTGAATCAATTACATTACATTATAGATCTACAAAATTATAAATCTGTGATGAGCCATTTTACAACCAAAACAAAAAATTTAATAACCAATTAAATTAAATTATAAGATCCATGATAAAATCAACACGGTGACAACTTGCGAAATAATAATTCGATAAACATAATGTCTTAGTTACTAAACAAATTCAAACCACCAATTGTTCTTATCTATTATCTGGGAATCCGGAATTATAAAAAACAAAATTGCTTCCTTATTAAAAAATTGAAACACCAATGGCTTTCACAAATATAAATGAAACATAAAGAAACATGTTACCTTATCAAAGTCGAGCACATGATGTTATCCGACGTCAATGGTAAAAGAAATGCATCCATTTGTCTCCTTTCTTCATTAATTTAAACAAGACCACTTGATTATAAACTTTGTTATTCACAATGATTATTGATGTTTATGAGAAAGTAGATCTGGGATTTGAGGAGGTGGTTAGGGCGACATATTTGTAGAGAAGAATGATAATGAGAGAAAAAAAAGGAGTGGCCACGATTTAGGAAACTGACCAATTTTTTTGTTAAGATAGTAATTAACCTTATTTTTTGAAGTGCCTAAATTACCCATGACCTTTGATTAAATATTAAATTCATTTTCATTTAATTATCAAACAATAACTTTCAATTTCATCCCTTGATTAAATGATCTAACAGTTTACAATTGGTTCTGTAGGTTCTGTACAAAAATGTGGTTCTACAAAGAAAATCCCACTATATATATACATGTATATATATATATATGTGTGTGTGTGTGTTGTTGTGTGTTTATGTGTTGTGTGTGTTGTACTATATATGTGTATATTCCATGTAGTGGTGTATATATATATATATATAGTGTATATATATATTATATATATATATATATATATATATATACCCTCTAACATTTATATTTATTTATATACTATATATATCATATGTATGTTAGAGGTGGGCTGTTTATTATTAAAGAAGTTTATAATAAAAAGAGAATAATAGAGAAGATCCTAGCCATTGGATTCATCCTAGCCCTTGGATCAAAAATCCTTAGATTAGAAAAACAAAAAAAGGGCGGTCCCTATTTTGTAAATAAGTGA
This sequence comes from Tanacetum coccineum, assembly GCA_026074375.1. Lineage (NCBI taxonomy): Eukaryota > Viridiplantae > Streptophyta > Magnoliopsida > Asterales > Asteraceae > Tanacetum > Tanacetum coccineum. The sequence continues at coordinate 20,449 of BQNB010067878.1, read as the reverse complement.
AACTTCAGGGTCAAATCATTAATTCCATTAATAATCCGCCTCTTTTTTCCCCAAAACTCAAAAATCGATCGAATCTCTCACCCTAAATCGATCCACCGTAACCACCATCTTTGCCACCATAACCACCATCTTCTCCACCGTAACAACCATCTTCCCCACCGTAACAACCATCTTCCCCACCGTAACCACCATCTTCGCCACCGTAACCACCATCTTCCCCACCGTAACCGCTATCTTTGTAACAATGTCGTATTTTAGATCAATGGACGACGTCATATAATTCACTATTTATTTTTTTTCTCGTACGCGTTCGCTTTTAATTTTAATCGATACGTTAAATCGCGTAAACTAAAAAAAAATCAACAATCAACGTAAACGGGTACCAAACAAATTAAAGTTTAAGTCAAGCCATTATTATATTATTTTTACTAAAGTAATAATTAACTTATTATGTTTTATTTTATCGGTTACGTAAAGCGTTTACGTTTCGCGATAAATTGTATTTAGGTATACCCGGAACCACCCAAAATAAATCTACACTTCAACAAATACCCATGTTTATACCCAAGCCAATACCCAAAGTTTATAAAAACTTTATCCATATGTATACATATGTACACGTCCATATATATATATATAAATTAACCAAGTACCAAAGTATTATAAATTCCATGTCTATCCACTTTAATAAAACAAATACACTTTTACTTTCCATATTTTATACTTTCTTAGAAAAAGATGCAAGAATATTTCAATTCGTTTTTCCAAGTATTTAGTGTCACTTCCTCCTTGATGTCTGGTGATACATACACATTAGGGTGACATAGAGAACACAAGGGTACATGTATCAAACCAAGATCATTGTAAGGTTGGACTAGAAACATGTTTTAAGACCATAGACCCTATTTGCTTTCTTGTTTTACTCATTTGTTTCTCCTAAGTTCTTGGAAGTTTATATAAGCAAAATGCGAGCGTGCTTGGTATATGTACGTATGCATGAAAGAGATAAGAACCACACAATGACCCAGAACACTTTATAGAAAGATCAATTCGTCCTTCCCTTTTCCTTTGAAAATCGCCACGGCTCAAACCTATATCCCACACAACCAATACCAAATTTTTCTACCACTTATACAAAATTACACACAAATATCTAAGAACCTACTAGATGGTTGCACGGTTAGGTTAAGACATATTATTTCTAGGTTGGAGAAGCAGAAGAACGTGAATTAGGGGTTTCTTTGGGAAATTAAGGTTTTAAGATCTTGAAAGCTAGGGTTTATAATCTAAAAAAGGGTTTAGATTGTGTTGTTTATCATATTACATCACTCTAAGGTTACCTAGAAAAAGCCCGTTATGTCATTAACATTTATCATTTTATGCATATCTGAGTTTTTTAGTTAAATCACCATTTAGAATATGTTTAACTTGGTAAAAAATGGAGATTTTCTTGTAACATGATTTTGATGACTTGTAACATGTTATATGGATATAATATGGGATCATGAACTTTATAATAAGTAAGACACGTATATAATAAGTCTTGTCAAAATTGTGGTAAATTACTTAAGTTAAAAACTATATAGAAAACAATTTATATAAAGAACATATATATTAACTATGAAAAGGGGGGTTTTAAATTAGAGATTGTTAAGCATAATTTTATAATTTTCTAAAATACTACATGTCACGAGGATTCCACAAGGTAAGCAACTCGAAAAATCCGATTTATAACGAACAAGATACGACATAATTACAAGTTTACGACATAAAATACTTTATAAAACTATTTTTAGTAAAAGTTATGTTCAGGCATCAGTTGAGAATAACATTTTGAAACAGCATTCTATATGAGAAAATTTTAAATTACGAGAACGTGTTCTGTCAGAAAGGAATCGCTTAAACGAGAAGTCTATAACAAATAAGATCCGCCATTTACGGGTTTTGGCGATAAACTAAGAATCATAAAAATAACTTTATAACTGCATGAACAGGTAAAGAGTACTATTCACCGCGGGAGGACATGAAATATAAAAAATATCCTATTTTGTACGTGTATCTTATACGATGGCGTATTGAGTACCGGGATCATAAGAAACCCGTAAGAAACGGGCTGTTAAACGATAAAGTACGCATTCTTTCGTATAGATTTGTGCACTATTTCTGAGATGAAATAGTGTTGGTTCGTTTTTTTATAAATTTTTTGCAAAAAACATTTTGGAATTCACTTAAATAATATTTTATACCTTGTTATTAAACTTTATAAATGTTATTTTACAAAGGCGATTAAAGATAGTTACACGATTATACGAGTTCAATTACATGATTATTATTTATCAAATGTGTTTTTATAACATTATTTCACAAACACAATAAGATGGCGATGTCGCATATAGATTTGTATATTGTGGTTTTTTTTAGTTAATCAAGAATACTATATACTAGGGGGTTTTATAATGAGCCTCTACGGTATTGGTGGTGTGTATCGACGAGATGTTATTGGATTTACGATTTAAAGTGTCCCTTAGCCCCTCATACTATCTACTATGACTCCTCTATAATTATGATAGCATCGAAACTGATAAGATATGATTAGGCTAATTATAGGAATTATACTTTGTATTGCGAGTTGCTTTAGTAGACTTTATACGTCTAGATTAATAATTAGGTTTGCCTTGATCCGTGTGAGACGCATTTTCTAATGTGATATATCTTTGTTGATTACCATTCACTCTGAGGTGAGTTCGTTATATAGCCCTTTTTTCTACTACATGCTTTATATAAATACGGGGATGATTAATCTTGATTTCTTTGGACCAAGTATTTTTTCCAAAAAATTGTTATGCTATTTCTGATTACATTATTGCTTCTAAGTACGTATTGCCATTTAAGTCCCTTTTATCATGAAGACCGTTATAATACCTGCTGGGATAACGCTTGTGTTATGGATAGATGCTCTCGGGACTGACCATCCCGTCTGGTTTGTGGTTTCTAGTTGACCATTGTGACGCATTTAACATTTAAGAAATTCGTAGGCTTCTTTGGATGTTTGGCAACATTGTAATTGAGAAAATTCCGTTAGGATGTTTTTTGTAACATTCTGTATCCGTGTTGGGAGCATAAAATAAACCTCGGTTTGGTTGTTTAATGTTTATTACGTTAGGTTCGGTGTCATGAGGCTTTCGGGCATATACATACAAAGTGCTGGACTATCGAATATGTTCTCATAGTCTACTAGTTACTTCAATTCTTGTGGTCCACGCTATTTCCTGATAAAACCTATGAATATCTCCATCCTAACCACCATCTTCCCCATTGTAAGCACCATTTTCCCCATCGTAACCACCATCTTTCCCACCGTAACCACCATCTCCTCCACCGTAACCACCATCACTATGGTTCAAACATAAAAAGGATTAACATCGCCTGGTAACTGATTATTACTACATTTTTTTATATTTCATTGCATCTACTAGTTTTATTTTATAATTAATCATGTTTATGTTTAATTTGTAGAAACACAAAAGAAAAATAAAATTTAAAAAAACGAATGAAGTTGAAAAATCGGTAGTATTATATTGTATTTTAAGTTTGAAGCTGAGATGGCATTAGTTGCGTGACGGAATATGTTATGATGGAACTGAGATGCATTAGTTGAGTGACTGAATATGCTTGTGATGTTGTAGAATTTGAACTAAAATGCATTAGGGTGTTTTCTGAAATTGATTGTGAGTGATTAAATATGCTTGTGATGTGGTAGAATGTGAACTGAGATGCATTAGGATTGAGATTATGTTCATATGCATAAGTTATGTTTTAGTGTGTTTCATGTTTTGTCATCAAATGATTGTATGTTCTTGAATAACCTACTGATGTGGTTGATGATGAACTGAGATGCATTAGGATTATGCTGATGTAGATATGGATGAGTTAGGGAAAATATAATTTGTTTTTTTGTCCGAAAATGATTACGAGTGACTGAATATGCTTATGATGTTGTAGAATTTGAACTGAAATGCATTAGGGTGTTTTCTGATGTACATAGGGATGAGTTAGGTAAAATAGACTTTGTTTTTTGTCCGAAATTTATTGTGAGTGATTGAATATGCTTGTGATGTTGTAGAATTTGAACTAAAATGCATTAGGGTGTTTTCTGATGTACATAGGGATGAGTTAGGGAAAATAGACATAAAATGTTGTAGAATTTGAACTAATATGCTTGTGATGTTGTAGAATTTGAACCAAAATGCATTAGGGTGTTTTCTGTGCATTAGGGTGTTTTATGCACAGAAAAGGCTTAGGCGTATAAAAGTGTTTATGTCTGTGTGTTTGTATAAATATAATGTTGTTTGTTTATAGAATTAATGCAGTAAATACTTGTTTTATCGGACGTGAGCCTAGGTTAGGGTTTGCGCAGAATATATTAGGCGTCTAAAATTGTTTATGTCAGCGTGTTTGGATAAAATTAATGCAGTTTGTTTATAGAAGTAATGCAGTATATACTTGTTTTATCGGATGTGAGTATAGGTTAGTTTAAGCACATAAAAGAGAACTCTCTTAAATTGTTTATGTATGCGTGTTTGTTTAAAGTAAATGCAGGTTGTTTATAGAGGTAATGCAGTACATACTTATTTTATAGGGTGTGAGCCTAGGTTAGGGTTTGCGCAGAATGTATTAGGCGTCTAAAATTGGTTATGTGTGCGTGTTTGTTTAAAGTTAATGCAGGTTTTGTATAGAAGTAATGCAGTTTACATATTATTTATCAGGTGCGAGCCTAGGTTAGTGTTCGCGAAGAATGTATTAGGAGTCTAAAATTGGTTATGTGTGCGTGTTTGTTTAAAGTTAATGCAGGTTGTGTATAGAAGTAATGCAGTACATACTTGTTTTATCGGGTGTTAGTCTAGGTTAGTTTACGCACATAAAAGACTTAGGCGTCTAAAATTTGTTATGTCTGCGTGTTTGGATAAAATTAATGCAGTTTATTTATAGAACTAATGCAGTAAATACTTGTTTTATTAGAAGTGAGTCTAGGTTAGGGTTCAGGCGCAGAATGTATCAAGGTGTCTAAAATTGGTTATGTCTGCGTGTTTGGATAAAATTAATTCAGTTTGTTTGCAGAGGTAATGCAGTACATACTTGTTTTACAGGGTGTAAGCGTAGGTTAGTGTTCGCGCAGAATGTATTAGAAGTCTAAAATTGGGTATGTGTGTGTGTTTGTTTAAATTTAATGCAGGTTGTGTATACAGGTAATGCAGTACATACTTATTTTATCAGGTTCGATCCTAGGTTAGGCTTCGCGCAGAATGTATTAGACGTCTAAAATTGGTTATGTGTGGGTTTTTGTTTAAAGTTAATGCGGGTTGTGTATATTGGTAATTCAGTACATACTTGTTTTATCGGGTGTTATTCTAGGTTAGTTTATGCACATAAAAGACTTAGGCATCTGAAATTTGTTATGTGTGCGTGTTTGGATAAAATTAATGCAGTTTGTTTATAGAAGTAATGTAGTAAATACTTGTTTTATCAGATGTGAGCCTAGGTTAGGGTTCTTAAAGAATGAATTTGGAGTCTAAAATTGAGTATGTGTGCGTGTTTGTTTAAAGTTAATGCACGTTGTGTATAGATGTAATTCAATACATACGTGTTTATCGGGTCTGAGTTTAGGTTTATATACGCACAGAATGTGTTAGTTGTTTGAAAATGTGTCTCTGTGCGTGTTTTGGTAATATTAATGCGGCTGTTGTAAAGAAGTAATCCGGTACATGCTTGTTTATCGTATGTCTGTCTAGGTTATGGTATTAAATTAATGCAATAAATGATTGTTTATCATGTTTGAGTGTAGGTTAATCATTCTGAATGACTATGGTTGTATGTGATGTAGTAGATAGATGACTGTGATGCAGTATGGTATTAAATTGTGTTCATATGTCTGCGTATTAAAATGTCGCTAAAAAAATTCAAGTGGAAAAACCAATGAGTAAGTATTTAATTTAATTTTAATTTTGATTGAATATGCTTGTAATGTGTAAAAATTGAATTGGGATGTCCTAGACAATGCACTGTAACGTATAAGAATATATGTTTTAATCTATTCTGTTTAATAATGTTTTCAGGTGATACTGAATCGGATGATACTATTCAAAGAAAGGTATCGAAGAAAAAAGCAACAAAAAAGGCTCCTGTTAAAAAGATTGATAAAAAAAGCAAGCAGACAAGAAAAACAAGCAAAAATCAACCGAAAGCGAAAGTGATTCTGACTTTGCAGTTGGAACATTCGTTAAATATAATGAAGTAGAAATTAAGAAAAAGGGAAAAAGGCCTGCAGTACAAAAAGATTCTGATTGTGAGGATGCAGTGTGCGCTAAAAAAGAAGAGAAAAGGAAATAAACGAGAAGATAATATGATGGCTGCATATAAACCAGAAGCAGAAGCAAAAGTTGTAGAAGTGAAATCGAAAACAAATGATAGGAAAACCATAAATTCAAGAATGTCACCCAGAAATTTGAAAAGGGTTCTCGATTCACTAACTACTTCACAACAGAAGCGTCTAAAACAAATGGGATTTAGAGAGTTCGAAGGAAATTTTGATTTTTATTATGTGCCAGGTATGAGTTAGTAGTTGAACTTTGATTATGCTTGATTATGCTTGTGATGTGCTAGGATTTGAGCTGTAATGTCCTAGGATGAATGATGATGAAAATATGAATGAGTTAGGGTAATTGTGTTTGGATTTTGTTAGAAAATGAGTGAGTGTGCCTGGATATGCTTATAATGTGCTAGGATTTGAAGTGTGATGCATTAGGATGCATAAAAAAGTAAATAGTCATGAGTTAGGGTTAAATGTGTTTGGCGTTTTTGCGAAAATGAGCAAGTTTGCCTGATTATTCTTGTGATGTGCTAGGATTAACTGTGATGCCCTAGAATGCATGAAGAAGTAATTATGCATGAGTTAGTGTTAATTGTGTTTGGAGTTTGACATAAAATGATTGTGTGTGCTTGATTATGCTTGTGATGTCCTAGGAGTTTAACTGTGATTCACTAAGATGCATGAAGATGTAAATAGGCATGAGATATGTGTTAGTTGTGTTGCTTGCCTTTTTTGCGAAAATGATTCAGTGTGCATAAGTTAGTAATAATTTTTATTTTTATTATGTTCCAGGTATTCTGGCATTGCGGGTTGTAAAGAATTTTAATCCAAAAATATGCACTCTTGTAATGGAAGATGGAAGAATGATAAAGATAACAAGAGTTTTGATACATGATATGCGTGGAATACCGATGATGATATCAAAGATAAATCTCTGAAAGAAAAGAACTTATTTGATCCAATGACAGCTAAATGGAGAAGGATGGTGCAGGAAATAGTTAGTCATGATAATAAGATTAACATTTCATAATTGGAGTCATTTTTATGTACATTATTAGAGGTAGATTGGTTGTTTGATATTGGGTTTGTTTCACTTTTCTTTTCAATATTTGGTCAAGGAAAAAAAGACGGTACAATAAATGAAAGACTCATACCATATCTTGAGGAGACAGATAAAATACATCAAATGGATTGGTGCTCCTATGTTTTAGAATCTTTGGTGAAGGAGTGTACTGGTTTTAGTGCTTCGGACAAATTCAATGGACCAGTGCTTTTGCTTGTAGTAAGTTCACTATATTTACTTGAATGTAATTAATTAAATATAACAATGAGATGCAGTATGATTTAAATAGTAATGTACTAGAATATAAACTATCACAATGTAATGTAGTAGACATAAAAGTGTAATGCACTAGGATATAACACACTAAATGTAGTAAATATATAACCTGTCATGTACTAGATCTTATACTGATATTAATTTATTTGTTGCAGCTTATATATGTCAATTCAACTGTGTCTAAAAAGGTAATGGATGAAAAAACAGTTCCAACATTAAAGGCATGAAGTTCAAATTGTAAAAGGTTTAGAATTCATTAAACCAAAGAAGGTTAACAAAAAGAAGAAATTGAAGAGTATAACAGTAGATGAAGATGAAACACCTGGAAAAGTTTAACAAATTGAAGATTTCCACTATAAAACTTTTGAGGTACTAATCTTTTTATGGTAATGTGGTAGAAAAATAAACTGAAATGCATTAAACAATTAACTGATATGAAATAGGATGTAAGTTTCTTTTCATTGGTATGACTTTAGGTTAGTTGTGAATTATAATGTCTGTGATATGCTAAAAAGTTAACTGAAATGCAGTAGATTTTTTATGATTTAAGTTTTTTAAATGTTTGGTTTTTTTAAGAGTGATTCTATTTGTCTCATTTTGACTATGATGTGGTAGAAAAAGGCATGTAATGCAGTAAATTGAAATGCAATAGAAAATAAATTGATATGTAGTAAGATGTAAGTTGGTTTTAATTGACATGACATTAGCTTAGATGTACATGATTATGTCTGTGATGTGCTAAAAAGTTAACTAAAATGTAGTAGATTTCTTTTGTTTTAACACATTTAAATGCTTGGGGTTTTTTTGTGAATGCCATTGTGTTTGTCTGATTTTGACTTTTATGTGGTAGGATAAGGCATGTAATGCAGTAA
>BQNB010067877.1:0-34035 GCA_026074375.1 Tanacetum coccineum | reverse complement strand
TTGCATAATTTATTTCGTACATTAAGATTTAGAATGTAAACTCAAGTTTGTTGTAATTACATAGGTATTTGACTGAGTCACTACTCTACTGTTTTAAATCATCTTTTAGGGTGAGAACATTGCTTATTTCAAACATGTGAATACAAGTACAATTATTCATTACTGATTGGTCTAAGTCCCGATTTAACCCAAGTTTCTATTTGCCTGATTTATCATGAACCGTTAATTCCTTGTAAGCGCGAATGTTATGGATAGATCTATCAGGATTGACGTCCATGTTTGTCTTGGACTGACATTAGTCAAGCAAACACAGTTTCATTTGAGTCAGTTACGGATGTCGCGGGTTGGACATCTGCATGGGCTTATCTATGATGGTACTTGTTAACGCTTTGGTGTCATGAGCTTAGACAATAGTAAATACTTTTCATTGTGATATATAGGATTACTATATTTCATACTATGGTTATAAATCTTGTGGTTCATCACTATTATCAAACAACAAAACCTATGAACTCACCAACTTTATGTTGACACCTTAGCAATGTTTTTCTCATGTGTTTTATCTTAAGGAATATAAGGAGTATGCATTGGTATATTGGCATGTAGAGGTTTATCTCACGTATCAAGTCCTCTTCACGCCATGAAGTCACAAACCCCAAATCTAGTCTTCCGCTGCAGTGAATTTGGGGGTGTGACATGCCTTCTTCAATCTGATTAAAAACCAATTTAAGAAGACTGTTAAGATTTTAAAGTGATAATGGCACTGAGTTTGTTAATCATAAGTTTTCTACATTATGTGAAAATAATGGCATAATTCATCAAACATCTTGTTCTTACACCCCACAGTAGAATGGTATTGTGGAGAGAAAACATAAGCATCTACTTAATGTTGCCAGATCCCTTCTGTTTGAGAGGGAATTCCTTTAAGTTTGTGGTTTGAGTGTATTCTGACTGCATGTTATTTGATTAACAGGTTGCCTAGCTTAGTGCTGAATGAGAAGTCTCTTTACCATCTTCTCTTTAATAAAAAACCTTCTTTGAAACATTTAAGAGTTTTTGGTTGTCTTTGTTTTGCTACTGTGTTTAATAATCATGATACGTTTAGTAGTAAAGCAAAAAAGTGTGTTCTTATTAGATATTTTTCTTTTAATAAGGGATATAAGTTGTTTAGTCTTGAGAGGAAACTGTTTATATTTTCTAAAGATGTCAAGTATTTTGAAAAAGTGTTTCCTTTGAAGATTAAAACAAGTGAAGTGGTTAACAAAAGCAGTCAAGGTCTCGATCATGTAAAATTCTTTGATGAAGTTGTATATGAGGATCTTGACACACCTTTGATGACACTGAGATTGATGCACATTCTCAAAATAAGGGTAGTAACTCTCCTAATCTTGGCAGTCCAAATATTGACCTTTTTAGGATGATTTAGGACATCCTCAAGGTTCCAGTGGTTCTACCAAGGTATATGATATGGCTGCAACTTCTAAGATTGATACTGCATTGTTTGAGGGTGGCCTTGTAGATTTACCTAACACAAAATCTATTAAAAATGTTGAGAATGTTAGCTTATATCAAACACATCATAACATATGAAAGTCCTATAAATCTTAGAGAGAGAAAGATGAGACTAAAGAGAGAAAGAAAAGAAAGAAAGGTGGAAGATTACTTAGAGACAAAAATATAACCTACACCCTCCAAACAAGCTAGGAGATGGTATTTATACCTAACACTAGGCCGACCCTTATTGGCGTTGTTGGGCCAAACTAAATAACAAATAGGGTTTAAGCCCGTAACCTAGGCCCAATTAGCTTAGATAATTCCCGTAGACTAATGTTTTCCTATACAAGGATCGGGAATAAATAATGACCATCACTTTACTAAAAACGAGGCTAACAATCTCCCCCTAAGGGGTGGTCATTGCAATAATGGCTTTACTTCTTGTGACGTCTTGAATCTTGGAGCCCTGTATGCTTAGGAATTCTTTTGATGATCCTTCTGCATGCTTGTGATCTTGGATCTTGATCTTTACCTTGATATCTTGTAACTTTATCTTGATATCTTGGTATTTTAAACTTAATATCTTGATCTTTAGCCTTGAGATAATCTTGGATACTTCTTGACTGGAGCACTTCTTAACCAATATACTCATACATTGACATCACTTGAAGGCTAACAATCTCCCTCAACATAGACTGTATGACTTGATCTACTTGAAATCATGTTGATGTGTCGTTGTTTGGTGTATATTTTATTGTTTCAAGTTTTAAATTTATATTTTGTCGACTCAACCAAAAACAACACTTTAATGGGCAGTGTACCCGATCGGTAGTAGTTTCGTGGTAAGTAGGGTGTCGATCACTGAGAGCGAGGTTAAATCTATAAATTTAATTAATATCTTGGTTATCTAATCTATGTTAATTCTATTCTAATCTAAACCTATGTTAAACCTATGTCAGTCTAAATCCTAATTCTAACGGGAAAAGGAGGGTTTTCAGCCTGAGAGACTGGCACTGTTTGGTTGGTGACTACAATCAATTCAAGACACTGTTACCCACGCAAGCTAATAGACAAAAGATAAAAGAGCGGTAGAACCTTATATAAGAAAACTGTATTAACCATTATTAATCCGATTAGAACGTTGGCTTGTTTATTAAGTGCAATGATTTCTTCTCTCGAGGTGGCATATCATTCTTAAGACTTAGGCGTTACATCATCCTAAGACCTAGACACATTAATTCTATCACAATTAAAGCATTCGCATAAAGCATCCTTATTTGCTGATTATAATCTATCTTAGAGATTAAAGCAATGATGATCTTGTTAAACCCTAGCTCATAGAGACTTTACCCACTTACCGCTTAATGGTAATTTATACACTAGTAGTCTACTTGTACAACTATCCAATGGAATCAAAAAATTATTTGTTAAATTATCTAGGTCACCTGCTAGTCAACACGATCAATAAACCATTGGCAATATCCAATTAACTAGTTAAGCCCGAAGCGTATCCTAGACACAGACTTAGAAGCACAATACTTGTGTAACTATTATTCTAGATGTATAAATTACTATATGGAGAGCTATCCCGAAATCTAGATCCGCTTGGTCCACTTTGCTAGATCCAGTTGAATGATAGGTCGCATACAAAAGAGCGTAAACAAGTATAAATTAAAAAACATAAACAAACACTCAACGATAAATTAAGAAATTGATATAAACAAATACCAAACATTCAGATCATTATAATAATGGCTAATACCTGAAGGTATTTAGCCTTCAAACGTCATAATAAATACAAGAGTAATAATTTAGCCAAGGTAAACTAACCGAGTTAACGAATGATACCAAAAACTAAACGATTACAAAAGTATATGGAATTACACGATGTCTCCTATGGAATTGAATACGTTGCTCGACCTCTTCTACACTTTTTCTCCTCTAAAAATTGACTTTTGTGGTTTAGGTATCGAGAATATGATTTAGCACACTTAAAACTTATTTTTGAGTTTTCTATTTATAAGGTCCGAAAGTCGGTTAGATACGGCGTATCCATGTATTGGATACAACATATTAGGGATTTCTTGGAGTAGGGACCACGTTTGATATCTTCCAGAATATTATATTGATTTTATATCTTGAATATGGCGTATTGAGTCCTCTGGATACGGCGTACTGATCTTCATTCCTTTTGTGGTCTTTGGTGAGTGCAGGCACGGATACGCCGTATCTTCCTTGATGGATACAGCGTATTGGTCTTTAGAACAGTAATCTTCAAAATATCTTCATTTAAGCTCCAGAATGCGCGCCTTTTGCTAACTTTCACCAATTACTCCATAATTACTGCAATTCTCAAATATAAACGATTAAGTAACAATTCTTTGCAATAACTATACAAAATGGGTTAATAACATAGGATAAATGATGCTATAAAATAGACGTTATTTGATGTCATTAAATATCCCCCCACTTGAATCCTACTTGTCCTCAAGTAGCCTTTAGAAGTTTATAAAAATGTATCCCTAAGGATATTTTCCGTTAAAGCATTCATTCGATCTATTACAAGTACACAACCAAACACCTCACGAAATAGGAAGATGAAAACACTCAAATCACTCAACTAATCTATGTGGTAACATGTAACTAATTCGCTCAATTGCTCGGTCGTGACGAGTATTCTATCATAAGCTTGGCAAGGATACACATCTCCACCGCTAAAGCTAAGGAGTAACAAGTTTATAAAGGTAAATATAGGTTTTTGTATGGAAAGGCGTACGGTTTGATCATTCTACAATCTTTCACCAGAAGTACCACTCCAACAAGGCAGCTGAAGCACACATACACACCCGGAACGCCAGGATAGACATGCGTGTTCGATCACATCCCCATTCGAATTTAACCAACGGTTAGGATGAAGAATGATATAGGGTAGGAACCTTCTAACTTTCACCAAAAGTCGTAAACCAACGAGGTACAAGACATGCATACATGGCCGTAATGACGGAATAGACATGCATGTTCGTATGAATCCTCATTCGCGTAAAACCAGCGGCTAATCATTAGGTGAGAGGGAAGTAAATTGTTGTTAAATAAAAATCAAGAAACAAATAGATTAAGACTTAAGATACAAGTTGCTAGACACTTATTTCCTGACCGTTACCATGATAAAGACATAACTATTTACAACGTCTTGATCATTGATAAAAAACAACAACCTAAGTTGGCGTTCCCGTAACGGTCAACTTCCCAATCATCCCAAAACTTTACATACTCTACAAGGCAAGTGGCGATATCTTCCACTTTGTACAATACTTTACATCGTTGATTTTTTTAGACGTATCAACGAATAATCGATCCTTCATGTAATTCCTTTGGTAGTTGCGAAACGATTATCTTCAAACTTTCTTTCTCTTTTTGTATTTTTTTGATTTTTTTGATAACTATACTTCAAATCTTGGTGTAGTTTCACCATCTTCACGATCATAATAATTCCGAATAATTTCTTTGATAGTTCCTTCTTCTTCGGATTCACCAATAATTATGACGGTAGTAAAATCACATGAACTTTAAGTACTAATATACATTCTCATTTGCAATGCGCAAATTTCCAACCACACCAAAGATAGAAAATGACACAAGACTCGGGAAATACAAACTTTACACTTTAAGCAACTAGCAACTATAAATTAAACTTAATCTAACAGGGTAGGTTAAGGTGTAAGGGTGTAACGAAACAAATAGTTGGTGTAAATTCCTAAAGGATTGGCTCTATGGGTTGTTCTAGTGGATCATCACTCTAAAGATGAGAGTGGAAAAGGGTTTAAACGGGAGGTTAACTAACCGGTGTAGTTAGTTAATAAGCAACATGTAAAGGCGATTTGGGTGTAATCCTAAAATTTACCAATTTAAACAAGTTACTCCATCTAAATCCATAGTACTTATCATTGTGGTCTCGAGTGATATACCAAGCCAAGTTCTAAAGTCTACAACATCACCAGCACACTCATATTTTGTAGAATTTGGGTAAACATTTGGAAACAGAAAGGTTAAATCCTCACAATTATCTAACAAGGGTTATTGTGTGCGGGTTATGTATCAAGTAATTTCACAAAAGTATGCTTGAAATTTTTTTAAATTTGAGCATAATTTAAGCATTTTAGTGTGAAAATTAGGACAAGTAAACATTCTAATTCCATCTCCCCCTTGAATTATACAACGTCCTCATTGTATATATAAAACATTAAATACGGAAATTTAAAAAGAATTAGAATGAGAAACTCCCCTGATATTTGCTCAGTAGATTCTCCAAGTCGCGTTTATGAGCAAGATTGTGTTGAACAGCCACCTTGAAGTTTCAAGACTCCAACACTTCAAGATTTCTAGAAATTTAAATTCTCCACCAATATTCGTTGATATTTCTTCCTCGAGGTCCTGTAGAAAATATAGGAAGAAAATGTGTATTCTTATCTTGGTACCTAAAGGTTAATATAAACTAAACTAAACAAACTAATTACGGGTTAGACTGGTGGATACGGCGTATCAGTTTAGTGAATACGCCATATTCAAAATCTGACAATAATGTTTTTAAATGCAATAAAATAAAGACTGATAACGTCCAGGCAATCAATACGCCGTATGGTATGGGGCGGATACGCCGTATTGATGTCTGGGAAGACAGACTCGATAAAATTAAATAACAATCCGGGTTGTCTCCCTACTCCAAGAAGCACTTTTGTTTACAGTAAAGTCTTTAAGTTAGACTTTTCTTCAGCTTCTCTTCATTATTTCATCTCATGCACGTTAATGTGCCCGCGTGTGAGTCATTCTTTCATCTTCGCATTTTGAATGTAATTGGGTTCTAGATTTAAAACTCCTTTGTAGAACCCCTTAAGCTTTTGGTATGCATGTGAGTTTCCATTCTTCACATATTTCTCACTTATCTTCAGTAATGGTGGAATCTTGTTACCTTGCTCATTCGTGTGGTTTTTAAACCTCGGATGTGATCGTACCATTTTCGGTATTAGGTAACGGTTTAACAGATAAATCCCCCCAAGAGTGTTCAATATCGACTTTATCATCATCATTGTCCTTATCCGATTTTAAATCATTGGGATAAATTATGTTAAAAGGAAATAAATCATTAAAGTTTAAAACGTTTTGTTCCTCTTCATCACATTCGAGCAATTATGTTTCATTTTTCAAATCAAATTCATTGATATGTTGAGGACTTAAAGTGGGTTCAGTTAAGAAATCTAATTTAGATGTTTGAGCATCATTATAAACAATGGCTGGAAATTCATTTTCAAGATCATTAAGGAAGTCTAAATCATAAAAATAACTGACCGTAGGCTCAGGTGATGGAAGCAAAGGCATATTGACTTTTTTATTATCATTTTCCGAATCCGTTTTAAAATTATTGACAAAAATTATTTTATAAGAAAATGATTTTTTATCAAAAATTACCGTGCAATCTTCATCGTCGGATTCGTCATATGATATTCTAAAGTAAATTTCATCGGTAAGAGAACTTACCGTAGACTCACACGAGAGTGTTGCTTCAGATGTTAACGTGTCCTTAAAGACTATAGTTGGGAATTCAGTTTCAACAGATCCGAGGTCGTGAACGTCTTCATTATCCCATATCCTTACCCATTCGTACGCAATTTCCAGTTATACACCTTACCATGCCTACGAGCTTTTTCTTCCTCAAGCCTGATATACTCCTCCATAGTAATGTTAGGGTCGTCCATTTTAACCTGTAATAAATTCGCTAGGAAAGAAAAATGTCATAAGACTTTAAACGCCGTATTGTTGATAGAGTAGAATACGCATTTTGGTTTGAAAAATTTATACGCAGTATTCAATAAATCGATATGCCGTATTGGGTTTGATAAGAAAAAAAATTTACAGGGTACATTTGAAATAATGCAGAAAATACACAATCACACAATATGCAAAATATATACTATTTGCAGTAAAATTAAACGCTACAAAACAAACACACAAATATGAAAATTATCTAAATAAACTAAACTAATCTAAAAAACTATATAACATGAAAAAAAATTTTTTAAAACACTTCATCTCCTCGGCAGCGGGCGCCTAAAATTGATGTGTCGTTGTGTAGGTGTTATTTTACGTCATACCACATTTATACTTTTTATTTTATGCCGACTATCTCACTAAAAAATAACACTTTTTACGGGCAGTGAACCGGTCAGATGAAGTTTTGTGGTAAGTAGGGGGTCGATCACTAAGAGCGGAGAGCGTTAATCATAATTATATCGTATTTAGTTAATAAGTTAAACTAAAAAACTAATGCAAAAGGGGGGGGGGGGGGTATTTTTTTCGTTCAGCCTGAGAGACTGCACGGTTTTGTGTATCTAAACCTATGGTTTTGATGACAAGTTAAAACAATAAACACACATAAGAAGACAAGAAAATGATGAGGACACGATCGAGTACTTATCGTATGGAAACTGTATCAACATGAATAATCTATAATATGCAGGTTGTTTTATTTAGTAAATGATGGACTTATTCTCGAAGGGCATATCATTCATAGGACTAGGTTGTACTTCTTCCTAAGACTTAGACACGCTAATTCTGTCACAATTAGACGCATCCGCATAAATCATCCTTATGTTGATTTTAATCTATCTTAGGATCTAAGTAATGGTGCTATTACTAAACCCTAGCTCATCGAGACTTTACCCACTTACTACTTAACGACGATTTATATACTAGTAGTCCACTTTCCGAGTCCTTACCAATGGAATAAGAATGTACTCGTTGATACCAAGGTCACCTTATGGCTCAACTAAGCTCACTAATCTAAAGGCAAAGATAGGTCAATATTTGTGATCCTATGATTCTAGGTATATAAATTGCATTTGGAGAGCTATTCGGACTTTAGCCTACGCCCAAAACAACACCAAAGTTGTAGGCATTAAATTTGTAGGACTAGACCCAGTTGAATGATAGTACCATACCTTATGCACGTAATACGATATACATTGATAAACATATACAAACAATCAACGATAAATTAGCAATTCAAGATAACAAACTAAACGTTAGATCTTCATAAACATGGCTGATACCTAGTCATTGTAAAAATACACACGGTTTGATATATGAACGATTAAAGTAAAGAAACCTCGATCAAACGCGTATTCGGTTGCGCGAAGATTACAAGAGTTTTCTATTGATCTTTAGGGCTCTTTTCTGCCTCCTATGCTCTTCTGATCATCTCTTGGTCGACTTGGTGGTTTAGGGATTCACTTGCATGCCTAAAACTAAGTTTATGGTCGTCTATTTATAGTGTCTGGAATGCGTGATACGCGTATCCATCCATGTGGGATACGGCGTATTAGGGATTTATTAGAGTAAGGACCACGTTTGATATCTTCCAGAATCTTCATGTATGATAAACATTGAATATGGCGTATTGTCAGTTCATGATACGGTGTAAGGGTCCTCTGGTTATTGGCGTATTGATTTCTTTTTTCCTTTTGTGAGTGTCTTTGGTGGTGCCAGCAACGAATTACGCCGTATTTCTTAATGGATACGGCGTATCGGTCTTCAGATTAGTAATTTTCAAATTATCTACATTAAGCTCACAGAATGCGCGCCTTTTGCTAAGTTTTACCAATTACTCCATAATTACTGCAATTCTCAAATCATTAAGATTAAGTAACAATTCTTTGCAATAACATATACAAAAAATGGGTTTATATACGTAGGTATTAACGATGAATAAAATCAGACGTTATTTGATGTCATCAGTTGTGACATTGCATCACTGGTCCATGATGATATCTCAATACAGACAAACAGGTTAGGGTTCTGATTGCACTATGTTATTGAACCGGGTTTATGACCTAAGGTGTAGGAGTGCTTCTTTTTTTTACCCTTTATCTTAAAATTTCTTTTTAATTCTTCAACCCTTGAATGCTTACCATGACTTCATTCACTTATACCTTATTGGTTTATTCCAGTGTTCAGCTCTGTCTTAGTCGCATTATTCACCTTTTCTCACTTTAATCCTTTTTTCATCATCACCTATGGAGATTCTATTCTAATAATGGAATCATCCCTGGTAGAATCCCCTCCAATTCTGGTTGGATCATAGGACGAATACCTATTCTGAACCACCTTATATCTCCAATTAATTAACAGACATGGGTCGGGTTCACTTTAGGTATTATTCTAGCCTTAATACCATTGTAATGCGTCCTTAAATGGGCTATCGATATTCGAAAATTTTTTAGCACATAAGGGTGATGCTTGCTCTTGAGTTCTTAAAATCACATCTTTAGCCACATATTTTAATCACATTTTCTCTCCTTATCAAAAATGTTAAATCTTTTGATATTTTGGATATCAATTGATTCAAATATTAATGGTTTCAGGGAAAAATGTCTAATTATTAACAAGTACATATTATTAGAAACAATTTTTATTGCTCCCCTCAATTTTTAAGGGTAATTTGTATGTCTGTATTATATAGATATATTTTATTTTATTATTTTTATATTACTATATATATATATATATTATATATATATATTATATATAATGTCTGAGTACGTTAATTGAAATTTTTTGAAATTTTTAAAAAATTTTAGAAATTGTTACTCAAACTCTCTTTTAATGCCTATTTTTAAAGTACTATACTACATATTTAAACATATTCAACAAGATAATATTTTGAGATTGGACCTGAGTATTAAAACGGTACGCGTCATCAGTTTGTAGTCCATCTCGAGTTCCTGAGCACCAACCAATCTTTCAAGATCTAATTGATTCATTCTTTCACGCATCTGCTTATCAATCGGACACCATAAGTTCTGACCTTTTTCTATCAATATCCGTCCACTTTCTCCTTGACATCTCCTTATTGTATTCCAGACGAAAATCGCGTACTCTATGATGAAGCTCATCCCGAACTTTCTTGAGCGTCCCGTCCGAGAACTTGTATAGCTCATCAGCCCGCATCACTCTTTTCTGTTTGGTCAGATCTTCATAGATAACCCCTGGCGGTTTGTGAGATGGAGTGTAGAGTTCTTTGAATTCTATTTCTAGAATGGTCTGTTGAGGTGGAGTGATGTTGAGTTTCTTCTGGTAACTCTCTACACCAAGCTATAAATCGTCGACACATTTATTGATGATGAGACTTCTTGTGAACATACAAAGAGCCACAATAAAGTCAACAATATTGCTTTTTGTGAGATGAAATAGCCTGTGTTAAACGGCAAGAAGCAGCATGTCTTCAATGTCATTCAGGTGTAGATCCACGAAGTCACCTTCTTTAAACTTGTAGAGCTAACGGTCAGCTCTTTTCACCATAATCTCTTCCAGATAACCATATCCGTGCAGTTTCTTGACACTAACACTCTTCATACTAAGAATTTTCTGAGCAGAGTACACATTATGCTTGAAGAACTTATTCAGTCGAGATTTGTGCCATAGCTTACGCCCTTCACCCTAGTGTTTGATTCCTTTCAATGCATCTTTGTCATATCCCACTTTGGTAGGACTCCAAAGCGTAGGAACCATGTCTTCATTCCCTACAATCTCATACCTTGCTGCTTTGGTCTTCATGATTGACATAGTATACGTCCTTTCCGGATCAGAAGATTTCAGATACTCTAGGTCATTGTTGAAGAAGTAATCAGTAGCAACTATTAGATGACCTGGGTGACCTTGCAGAGGAAGAGGTTTGGACAGGTCAAAGAGGTAACGATCTCCTTCAGGAATATACCAATCAAGCTTGTCTGTTAATGCATTGAAGCACTCTTGGAAGTGGTTCTCTAATTTAATACTGCTAGAACACGTGCCTTTTAATAGATTATAGGCAGGTCTAACAATATATCTTGAGTGAGATTATCAATTTTGAGTCGATTCAACACATACTTGGAGAAGTGAAATCAGAGTGGGCTTGAGGTCGGTGTATGTGAGAGGATCCTTTGTAGCAGAGACCATTTCATTGAATTAAGGCTGTTCGGGTTCATCAAGTACATCTTGTGCTTGTCCATTCAAGGGATCAGGAGTAGGAGGCCTTGGAGGTTGCTTGAAGCAATCAAGATTCTGAGTCCTTGTGTCTTGGGTTCAGAAGGCATCTTGTGGTTGATCATCATTATGAACACTTCATTAATCGTATAATCCATAACCTCCTCAGCATTACGTCTGTCAAATGGGTTCCCTTTGACCAGAGCAGACTTACCATTTTGGAGCCTTTAGATAGAGCTTTACCTTTTGGCGGTTTCCTTGGTGGTGGATATTTTTCTTTGAAGGGACTCTGACTCCTTAGTTCTTCTCCTCTTTGTCTTTCTTACCATGGTTTGTCCAATCTGGCTGGGGTCTTCATCATCATCGTCTTCATCATCATCATGCTTTCTCTTATGGTCTTGAACTGTATCCGCGACTCCCTTATCCATTGCATTTTCATCCTCTATCAGTGCTTCCATGAGAGCATGGTATAATAGATGATTAGCAGGATTTCTGTTGAAAGACTTATTTTTATAATGCATGGTTGGTAGAGAGCGCTTTTTTGATCATACTCTTTGAGAGCTGCCTTGTCTATAGACTTGATAGTAAACTTTGGCATCTTTTACTTCTCAGCTTGTTCCCTTTTAATTTTAAGAATCTTTGAAGGAGTTTTCTTTGATTCTTGTTCTAGATCAACTGTTGGTGTTTGTTTCTTGGGTAACTCAGGAACTTGCTGCAAAGAATATTTCCGAATAAGATCTGATGTGTGTTTCTTTAGTTCCTTTTGAAAGACATCCCCAACTTTGGATCCAAGATAATTATCTATAACAGATGGGAATTGTGTCTTAAGAGGAAAACAGAGCTTCAACAAATAGATCTATTTTTCTTAAGATCAGACACATCTTTTTCTAATTTAGCAACTCTTAGCTAAACTGCAAAGAGTGCATTGTATTCAGAAACAGCAGTGGTGATGGTTGGAGCATCGGGTGTGATTGTTGGTGTAGGAATTGGTGTTGTTGTTTGTTGAGGTACAGATTGTGTGGTGGAGACAGATGGAGGAGGTAAAGTTGTTACAATAGCTTTTGAAGGAGATTCTTTGACTGGTGTGAGAAATAAATGCTCAAAAATCACAAATACTGGTACAATAAGCATGGATGAAGACTGGGTATGTGGAACTTCAGACTGTATTTTAACTTCCAATAATGAGTTGATCTCTACATCTTTAGTGTCCTTAACAGTACTAACCAAAGAAGAATAAGAAGAAATTTTAAGAAATTGATCACTAAAACCTGAAGATACAGATAAGCTAGAGCTTGTTGGAGGGAGTTCGGTCTTCTTGGGATCATCCTTTACTTCTGAAGTCTTACTCTGCCTTTTGCTACATCAGCAACCTCTTCATCACTTTTATCAAAATCATCAACTTCAGCATTAATCATCTCTTCATCCTCATCCTTGCGCACACGAATCTTATACTTATAGATATCATCTTTATCAGATTCAGTTTCATCATCTTCATAATCATCATCTCCTTCCTTATCACCCTTCTCTTCATCATCAAGTTTATCTTCTTCAGAGTATTCACTTTCTTGTTCTGATCCCCACTCAAGAATAATAGTTTCTTTAGTTATTTCCTTTTCCTTATTGGGAACCCCTGGTTTAGTACCAGTTCCTTCACTTGAGGTAGCAGAGACGACGGTGGACTCATTGGGAACCCCTAGTATAGTACCAGTTCCTTCATTTGAACCTCTAGTACCTGGCTGTCTCTTGCTTGTCTTCTTGCTTTCCTTAAGATCTTGCATAATGTCTGAAGCGTCTTGTTCTGCTAGAGTAAGAGATGGAACACCCTTGAGCTTTTTGGGAAGATCAGAAGTCACTTTGCCTGATTTTATTCTTTTAGTAGGGCTTTTGGGACAAATTCTGTCACAATCCTGTTCTGGTAGCATGGACTTGTCTAGCTGCTTCTGCTTTTTCAGCTTCAGTTTGGCTGATGAACTTGCCTAACTCCAAAGCAATGTTAGGATTATTAGAGATAATGTTGTCATCAGCAGACAACGTGACTTTCTTCTTGACTCTTCTCTTACTAGAAGTCTTTCTCTTAACTGATTCAGGTTCAGGTTCAGACTCTTTAGATACATCAACAGTTTCATGAGAGTCATCAGCAATCTTCTTTCTTTGTGAAACTTTTCCTCTGCTCTTCTTAAGGGGAATTTGACCAGTAGAATACTTGATGAACATCTGATAGGATTCAGATTGTTTGATTGCTTCTATCAGCAGTGTTCAGAACTAGATGTCCATATTTTTTTTTTCTGATAAATCATTACTATTCAGCAAACTTTAATACTACATACATATTACCATCATCTTGATTGTATGCAGTGTTGATACTTGAGGGTTGAGAGAGAATTATGTTGCTTGAGGAAGTGATTGATGATGACCTTGGTGAATCAGGGAAATGGCATATTTTCACATCTTGATCTCTTCTCCTTCATGTGATCAATCTGGTAAGCAAGATCTTCCCAAATCAACTCAGGATAGTCGACATTCTCTTTGTAAAACATGCCTCATAGTATGTCAATTCTGGACTTATGTAGTTTGTCATTGCTTGCTGTCTTTGCAGAGAGACACTTGTTGATTATTGCTACCAGAGTTCTCCATGGCTGATGCATATGATCCACAAACATGTTGGTGTGCTTATACAGTGGACCTTTGTAACCCAGCTTGATAAGAAAAGCAAGTGTAGCATCATCATCTGGTACATCAGTGAAGTTTACACCTTCCACTATTGGACAAATATCAAGAATCGTTCTAAAGACATCAGCATTGACCACACACTTCTTGTTGGCTAAGAGAAATTCATAAGAATCTGTGCCTGGAACCTTCTTGATAGAATACCAGAACTGCTGCATAAAGATTTCTAGGACATCTGCAGAGATAGTGAAAGCTTTAAAGCACGAGGAGTTCTTAACAAGATCAATGACCACTTGACATGTCTCTTCCTTATGTGGAATTGTGGTTTCCAGTCTGGAACATTGGTAGAGCTAATCTTAACTCTCTCAGTGAATGGAACCCATTTTTCATCACGAGCAACAACTTGTTGTGTTTCTTGAGGATTCATGATTCTGCTTAAGAATTAACCAATATATTTATATACACAACATATATATTTTACTGATTAGCTTGGTTATCCTTGATGATATGATTGATTTATGATTAAGTTTCATGTATACGTGACAGAATTATGACACTCTATGAACAAGTCAACTAAGGTTGATAGTCAAAGTCAACAAGACATTTCTAAGGGAGCTTAGGACACACATTCAATCATAGAGCAGATAATACATAATACAAGTACATATATGGCAAGATATGAAATATGACAATTTACACAAGAAATACACAAATTTTAAAAAAAATTGGGCAGAGTTTCTTTTCGTAAATATGTCATATTTCGCTTGGATTATGCACCTGTACATGTTTCGCTTAAACATGTTTCGCTCAAACAAATTCAAACATATTTCGCTTAGATAAACCTTGAATGTTTCGCTTAGAACTGACTTACATGTTTCGCTTGAAATGAGGGAAACATGTTTCGCTTGAAATGAGTGAAACATGTTTCGCTTGGAAACATGTTTTGCTTCATTCAAGCCAACACATATTTCGCTTCATTCAAAGCTACTTAACTCAAGTTTTACTCAATGTAAAAACCTATAAAGACTTTCTATAATCATCATATATACAGACCATAAAAATCACAGCGACAATAACCACAAGATTAAACAACATTTTAAGCATGCTAACCAAGATTCGAGCCATAAATGAGAGAAACACATGGCAAATATGCTAAGAACCTTTTATAGGATATATTATAAACACAAAGGGGTCTATAACAGTTTACAAACACATTTCACGCCTTATGAGCAAACTTATTGCCATTCTTATTATACTATCGCCCTAAAATCAAACTTTATCACGTAAAAGAACATTTAGAAGGCACAAGCATGTTCTAATAGCACAAGGACAACTTGTACAACACTACTTGCACACAACCCACAACCCTGTTCAACCCTAGAAAACTTGTTTGCTTGTATTATCTAACAAGAATCATCTTATCTCTCAAATGGTTAAGATATATTCAAACCTGTTTCTAACGCAGCTTAATCGCACCCTAACGCACAAAACCTCTCAACTAATTAAACAAAAACTACAATTTTTAATTTATGAACCCTGGTCCGTTTTAATTGATTACGAGTGATAAAAGGAGTTATGATCTAATTCTCTTTACCAAGATGATGAGAAATGTATTAGGAACGAGTAAATGTGTACCTTTTGCCTTAAAAACAAGTTTTGATTTTCAAGATTGAATGGAGCAAAATATGATGTGAGAGCGTTTGAGTGTGTTTGGAATTTTGAATAAGTGAGTGTGGAGCGAAATGTGTTACGAATTAATATAACCGGCCTAAGTTTCATATTGGCAGGAATGGTCCTTGATGTTTCAGTCAACTTCTAATTTGCTTCTTATCCTTATCCATATAGCTAAAAATCTTTTAGGAAAAATGACACATTGAACCCCTTAAGTTTATAACTAAGACTATATTTCCTATATTTTGCTATTTAGTCCCTTAAAGATTAAATTCAATAATATTTTAAGACCAATCGAGTTATAAATACATTAATTCCTCTTTAATTGATAATATGTTATTGATAAAAATCTTTTTCCATTTATTATGATATGACTTTTTGAAAGATCATTTTTGAAAGAATTTGACTATTTCTCCCCCTCAAATAATGTCCCATTTTCTATTTAAAGAGTTGTAGACATTGTTGAATGATAGAAACTTCTTTTAAAAATCTTTTCAGATGAGAAACTGATATTATTAATTATTTTTCCTAAAAAACAACACCATTAAAAACAAGATTTCTCTCGTTTACATAAATAAATGCACTGACACGTACACTTATTTGATATAGAAAGCACGGGTTGTGTTGCAAAGTAAACACAAGACTTTGAATGAACTATGAAGTAATTCATTTCCTGAGAAAATGAATTTAGTTGTGAGGTCAAGTTTCTTTTTGACGAAAAATATTTATCCTTAATTGTAAGGACCGCGGTTGCTATCTGAATTATCAGCAAGGCATCATGGACAATGTTTTGAAAACAATTTGAACTTTTGCTCAAACTTCATTTACAACCTCGTATCATTATTGATTTTCAGAAGACATGTCAAGAACACCATATTTTTATATTTTTCTGATTTTTTTACTTTGTATTTTCTTTTTATGATTTTATATTTTTATATTTTCTTTTTGAAAAGTTTATATAAAATGAAAAATCTTTTTTAGTTTTTCTAATTTTCTTATTTACATATGATACAGAGGATATGTGAAGAGAGTACCACCATTACTCTTCCTCTTTGTCTGCCAGCTTTTTAGAGTCTTCGGGGACATGCTTTGCATTCCAAGCTTTTTGATGAGAACTTCCAGTCGTTCTCGTGCTAAAGACTTGGTGAAGATGTCTGCCAGTTGATACTCTGTTTTGACAAAATACAGCTTAACTACCCCGTTCTCCACTTGCTCTTTGATAAAGTGATGTCTGATGTCTATATGCTTGGATCAGGAGTGTTAGACATTGTTGCAACATAAAGTGATGGCACTTTTATTATCGCAGTACAGAGGTATCTTATTGAACACAAGGCCATAGTCAGTCAATTGTGATCACATCCAAAGTATTGGAGCATAACATCCTGACAAGGTAATGTATTCAGCTTCTGCACTGGATATGGTGGTTCTCTTCTATTTCTTTAACTACTAACTCACCAATCTATCACCTAATAGCAACATACTTCCAGACGTACTTTTTTTGGTATCTTGGCAACCCGCATGGTCAGCATCTGCAAAAGCTGTTAGAGCAATGCAAGAATCCTTCGGATACCACGGACCCATATTAATGGTTCCTCATAGGTATCGAAACATTCGCTTAACCGCATGTAAGTGCTTTTCGGTAGGCTTTTCCTGATACCGGGCACACATGCACACAACAAATACAAGGTCAGGTCTACTGGCCGTGAGACACATAAGGGTGCCAATCATTCCACGATAACGTGTAGGATCAACGTCTTTCCCTTTTGGATCTTCATCCAGTTTGAATTTCTCCACCATTGGAGTATCCACTGGTTCACAGGTTTCCATACCATACTTTTTAATCGATTCTAGAGCATATTTGGATTGATTTAAAAAGATGCCTTTGGGACTCTGAGAAATCTGTAGTCCTAAGAAAAATAATAGTTTGCCCATCATCGACATCTGGAACTTTGAACATATTATTTTTGAAAACGTTTCACAAAGATCAGGTTTAGTGGAAGCAAAGATAATATCATCAACATAAAATTATACCAATAATATGTCCTTGCCTTCACGTCTGACAAACAATGTTGGATCGACGGTGCCTTTGGTGAACTTCTGGGAGAGTAGAAATGATGAGAGCAAATCGTACCAAGCACGTGGAGCTGGTTTCAACCCATAAAGAGCCTTCTTTAGCTTATACACATGATTGGGATTCTCTAGATCTACAAACCCATCTGGTTGGCTAACATAGACCTCCTCACGCAGAACGTCATTCAAGAACGCGGTCTTCAGATCCATTTGGTAGACGACCATGTTCATATGAGCAGCGAATGCAATAAAGATACGGATGGCCTCAAGTCATGCAACTGAAGCAAAAGATTCCTCAAAGTCTATGCCTTCTTGCTTGGGATTAAACCCGAAACATATACAATATTATATTCACTATCGAGCCCGATTCCCGATAATATCCTATTACAACATTAACTAATTAAAGACAGAAGCTCCATCGTAGAGTGACCGAACTTCCTTGTTTGACTCAATAAATTGAGGCTAACAGCTCATGACACCAAAGCTCGACATGTATGAATTACAATATATATAGTGCCTACATTGCCCGTGATGATCTTCTAACCCGCAACATCCGAATCTGACAAGGCTTCATTTCTTGGGTTTGGAATGGTATTGCTTGGTAAAGAACTTGAACTTGAAGTTTGGTTGGTATTGCCTAAATCATCAAACTTGGTGCAAAGGCTTGTTAACAAACTTGTAACATTTGCCATTTGATTTTGCAAACCTTGATTTTGATTTTGCACATTCTTTAATATCGCATCGTTTGCTTTGACGTAGCTTTCAAAATCCGTTTTCAAAACACTATTTGTTGGAGGTTGGTAAGGTAAAACTTGATTGATTGGTGGTTGATTGGTTGGTGTTTGGTATGGTGGAGCTTGATAAACTTGATTTTGGTTGTTTTGACGGTTTTGATTAAAGTTTCCTCCACGGTTTTGGTTGAAGTTAGAATTGGTTCCTTGGTATCGGTTTTGGTTGGTTTGGACATTCGGTTGATTGAAACCCGGTGGTTTCATTTGACTGGAGTAGTAACAACTAAAGCTTTCATTTGATTCATCATTTGGTTCATCTTGATAGTCATCTTATCCTCTAGAGAAGCGGCTATTTGTTGCATATCGAAAGAATTATTAGAAGATGAAGAATTAGAAAGAGGAGCATCCGTACTCACTCTTGAATCATTAGCACGACTTCTTGAGTAACGAACTTTTGACTTGCTTTCAATAATTGCTAAACCTTCTTGAGGCATTTTGTCCAAGAAATTGCCACCTGCTGCAGAATCTAAGGCATCTTGATCGTTTGAATTCAAAGAATTGTAAAAAGTATCGAGTTGGTGGAGTTCCGAAAAGCCATGGTGAGGACATTGACGAAGGAGTCCTTTAAAACGTTCCCATGCTTCATTAAAGGCTTCGTTTGGTTTTTGATAAAAAGTAATGATCTCATTCCGATAGTAAGTGGTTTTTGAAGGTGGGAAGTATTGGTTTATGAATTTTGAAACAAGGTCGTCCCATGTGAGAATTGATCTTGGTGGTTCTTTGTCTAACCAATCTCGGGCTTCACCGTCTAGAGAAAAAGGGAAAAGCAAAAGCTTTATCGAAGTGTTCGGAACTTCGGGATGTCTAAACGTTGAAGTGACTTTGTTAAAAAATCGAAGGTGATTGTGGGGATCTTGTCTACCCGTAAATTTGTTGCTTTGCACAAGATTGATTAAAGGTTGTTTGAGCTCGAAATTGTTAGCATTGATCGGTGGAACAACTATAGCATCTTCATACCCCTCGATGGGTGCTTGTAACATTTGGGCCATCGTTCGATTGTCGGCCATTGGAACAACGTTTTGTTCAACAATTGGATCTTCTAAATCAAAATTTTCAACAACCGGAAGAGTTTGTTGTTGACGACGTCTACGAGATAGGAAAAACTACAAATAAAAAGCAAAACTTTACTCTAATTTTTTTTTTTTTTTTTTTTTTTTGGCAATGAATTTTAACGGTTACACGAAAGAGACTTAAACCAAATAATCAACTACTTCACGGTAGCGTCATGAAAATTATCTTTTCAAGTTAGCCGTACTTGGTAAGAGACAACAAAAGGCAAGTTGTTAAATCTTTGATAACGCTTTGGGAAACAATTGCAAGTTCACCGAAATTTGAAATGAAATATCTCTAATAGAGAGATATTATTTGTTTGTGTTCTTTTACCAACTGGTGAATTTTATTTTCCTTAATTAAGACAATTTTTTTATATTTTTGATTTTTTTTGTTTTTTTGTGTTTTTTATATGATAATTATACAAGAAAGAAAAGAAAAATATTTTTTACTTTTTATAATTTTTAATTTTTTTAGGATTTTTGGATTTATGACAAAAATGTAACTTTCAGACGAAAGGATCTTCAAGACCAAATTCACAACCGAAACGAAGAATCATACACAAGTCCCCGCAGCGGCGCCAAAAAATTGATTGCGGTAAAACCCAATATATATATATACAATATAATTTATAGCAAAAGTAGCGAAGTATCCTAAAGTTTTCCCTTTAAGGAAAACACGTGACAATTATTTTATACGTACACTATAAAAAAACCGGCAAGTATGATCACCCGGGTCGTTATCCCCAACGACTTGCGAAATTGATTCAACGCTTTGGCTCGGATTCTGATTTGAATGAGAGAAGAATTGATTTTTGATTATCTATAACAACTAAATTAAAACAACAATTAAAATTGAACAATTAAAAACAATTAAACGCTTAAAATGATTGACAAGAAACAAATAAAACGTGACAATTAAACAAGTAAATCAAGATTAAATCCTAAAAATGTAGACTAAATTTCTAAACCTAGAATAAGACAAAAGAGAATTTTAAGAAAAAGAAAAATATTTTTTTTTAATTGTTTTTGAATTTTTTATGAATTAAAATCTATTTAAACTAAATTAAATCCTAAAAATTATTAAAAATTAGTAACTAAATGAAATGATATTTTTCCTAAATAAAACAAAGAAAAAGAAAATTTCGGCAAAAAGAATTACTATTTTGGGTTTTTGGTTTAAAAGTTATGATTTTTCTAAAATTAAAACTAAATAAAAGTTTAAAAATAATAAAAACTATAAAAATAAAAATCTACAAATTTTATAAAAAATTAAACTAAGTAAAGAAAAAGTGCAGAAATTTTATAAAAATAAAAGCCCCAATTTTTATCTTTTTATCAAAGTTTAATTAAACTAATTAAATTTTAAACCTAATTATTAATTAAAATTAATAAAAACTTAACTATTAAACTACTAAGGACTAACAAAGCAATTCACTTAACGGAATAGGGACTAAAAGTGACAAAAGCAAAACTAGAAAATTACACTATTGGTCCCTGAGACTTGACCCGATTACAAACTTAGTCCTAAAATAAGCTTAAATTTTAAAAGTGCTTTTTATGAAAAACTCAAAAGAGAAAAGTTGTAGAACAGCTTAAGGTGAACAACTTTAACAAAAGTACTATAAGCTAAAAACCACAAATAAGCTCAAAAAGAGCTTATGAAGCTTCTGACCTCAGAAAGTGAGGCTTTAAACTCACTTTTACTTTTTTATCAACAAAAAACTCAATTTAAGCTCAATTTGAAATCCAAAAGAAGTTTTGAAAAGCTAATGATATGTTCTAACTAAATTTGAAAAGATATTTAAGCTAAAAACATCTTAAGTTAACTGACTTTGAAGGTGAAATCACTAAACTCAGAACAAAACCAAACTCATTCAAAATTATTTTAAGCAAAAAAGGCTTAATAAGGTAAACTAGATTATAAGCTTCTGAGAACTAATGAAACTACTTATTAACTATCTATTTAAGCAATAAAATCAACTACCTTAAGCTAAGATTCAAAGTTTAATAAACTAATTTTCTAACCTACTGTTTTTTGGCCTTTTTGGCTGTTAAGCTGATTTTTAAAGCTAAAATTACTAAGCCTAAGGAAAATAAAGCTGAAAATAGAAAATAGCAGTAAAAGAAACTAGAGTGATATGAAAACTAAATTATTTCCTAAGCTAAGCCTCTAACTCCTACAAATTAGGTTTATAAAGAGCTTAAAAAAAGTCAGCAGTACCTTCACTTGAAGGTACTGCTGATGCACTTGACTACTAACCAAAAGGAAACAATGCAGACCTTCTAGTGTCTAAAACTATCTTAAACACACTCAAAGAGATGTGTTAAGACAATCCCCGTAAGCATACACAAGCACAAAAGTCCCCCCTAGAATAAAATTAACCATCAAAATATTAAGCGAAAATATGCCCTGGTGGTTGCTGGGAACATGCATAATAATACATAACTTTTAAATCATCAAATAAACTTGAAATCTTTTGGAAACTGTTTATTATTTAAGAAAATCTCAGCTGCTGAAGTAATTTGCCCCAAATGATCATTGACTTTTGTGGTCAAATCAACTTAAACCAAACACCCCTTTAGAACTTGACAGATTTTGCAAAAGCTTTTAGAATGAAAATCTAAAGAACAAAACTTAATATTAGACAACTAGGATCTTATAACAAACTAAATGAGCATGAATTAAAAGCTAAATACGCAATTACTTAAGATCTAAGCTTAATCTACTATTTTTGCTTTTTTATAGTATTTTATACAAATTTATGAAAAACAAAATCTATCTATCAAAAGCAAATAACAGATGAACATTACGAATATTAAAGCTAAACCTAATTATACGTAAATACTAATAAGCCAAGAGAATGAAAAATAACAATAATAAGCATATAAACTATAACTAGCAGTTTTAACTAAAATTAAGACAAATGAAGAAAAAACTTACTTAACTTTACTAAACAAAAGTCACAATTGAAGACAGCTACAAGCTCCCTAGCTTAATTATAAGCTAAGAGTATAAGTCCATGGGAGTCCATCCAGTTTTGACTCCCCTTCCATACTCAAAAGTCTAAAAGCTTAAGGTAATAGTTATTTTAAGCTGATTTATTGTATTTAAGTAAGATTATTAACCAAATTAAACTCTATATCATCTTAGAGACTGATAGAGCTGAACAAGAGCTTTTAGGGGCTTATTGAGACAATAGCAACCAATTTGAGATTAAGAGCTTTTAAGTAAAAGAGATTTAGATTAAACAAGCTGAATTTTATTAACTAGAAAAGAAGACAGTTACCGAACGATTACTACAAAAAGCTTTTAAAGAAAATACAATTTAATCTAACATTCTAAAAAAAAACTAATAACTAATTTTCTAGTCTATGGTGGTGTGTATCTGTGTGTGTGAAGCTGAGGGTATTCATTTATAGCCTGAAGATAAGCTTCTTCGGTCTGAAATTCTGTTAAGGCTCCTTTGCTTCTTAGCCTAGATCACTTTCAATCATGAATCATCATTCTAGGCCTTAGATCTTTGTGGACAACTGAGGATTTCCAAGCTGGCATTCCAGTGATGGGACATGATGTGCTTTCTCTGAGTGAGGATGTATGTCAAAAACCCATCTATTTTGTGCTGTCACCAGAGTGAACAGTGCCCTTGCGTGAGATAAGCTAATTAATCCTTGTGATTTGACTGTTATCCCTTCCATTGGTGTGTGAGCTCATGAATTTGACATTCTTTACCTGAATTTAGATTTGCCCCCTAGTTTTCACTGTGTGGTGATTTTTTGGAAGTAGGATGAATAGTGAATTAGTTTGGCGCCCAATTATTTAACTGATTTTGGGTAAAAGTTCGTTTTGAACTTTTGGCAAAATGCCACAACTCGTCCCTTGTCTATCCTTTCTTCTCTATTTCTAGTTATAAACAAAACTTTCATAAATTGCGAAAATAGTCCCTGAATTGATAAAACAATGGAGTTGGGCTTATGGTTACTGTGTAGGCTGGAGGCAAGATCCTCTGGCTCGGCTTGGATTTCTTAGCATCTTGATCACTCATTCCGTACTCGTGCCGTTTTGCCCGTTTTTTTGACTGTTTTCTTGCGATATTTGACATATCCATACCATAACTCTGATATTATCTTCCTTGAACTTGTTGAACTGTGATTCTACCATCTTGAATGGTTGCTTGATTTCTAGGATTAGACGATGTTCTGAATTTATTGTTTGATGGTGGAAACCTTGATCCTACAACAGACAGAAATGCCATTGCTTTGTTGATGCATTCAATCGGATCTTCTCCTTGCTGAAACATAGGAACAGCGAGCCGAAGTTTAATTGGGGAAATTCAGCTTGAGATTGTGGTGTCATTAAAGGAGATATGAATGGTGGAGGAAAAATTGGACTTTTTTGTGGATTAACTGGAATGACTGGAGTATAATGGTGTTGATGATGAATGGGTGCTGCATAAAGTGGTGTGAATTACTGAGGAGGTGGATACATTGAATAACTTGAATGTTGTGGTGACTGAGATAGATTGTATAGAGTTGGAGAATTGGCTACGAAAGCAAGAGAATCCGGATATCTTTCATGCTTGATACGAACTTCATTAGCATGTCGTTCATGTTGACTAAGGTATGCATACATCTGATCATAGTCGGTGGTATACAAACTCTTAGCTAACTTCACATTAGTGACAAACTTGCTCCATTCTGATGGAAGAGCATTCAGCAACTTGGTGTTGACTTGAACTTGTTGCATAGTCATCCCAATAGTATGCATGTCATTGATCAGCTAAGATAATCTCCAGTAGTACTCATACAGTGTTTCACATGGAACATGAGCAAACTTATCAAACAAGTTATACAATCTACATTCACGTTCTTGGTATGATAATTTAGTGCCTTTCATTAGCATCTTGACTCTATCCCAAATATCCTTAGTCGCCTCTTGATGGTTAACAAGTGCATACACATCGGGTGGAAGACCGTGAAGAATGATATTTGTTGCTTGAACATCACAATCATCTTGAAGTTGTTGTGCTTCAGTGGGTTCGGAGTATTTCTTAAGTCTAGTTTACCCATTTTCTTCAACAGTTGGATAAACTAATAGACCATTATCGATTGAATCAAGCATTATCCTACTATGTTTCTTCCCTTATATGAATAGACGTATACGACTTGTCTATGAATCATACATTGATTTTTCAAGCATTGGAGGATGGTTCTCAGCTCTAGCAACAATGATGTGTTATGCTAAAGTAGTCATCTTGAATTAATTGAAAAGTGAAATGATTAACGAGTGATCGAACAGTGATAAAGGTGGATTGTGTTAAGAGTTGTTGTTGTTGGTGAATAAGATTAATATTCCACGGGATTTTACAAATCTTCACTAAAACTAAGAAATCCAAGTAATTCGCGGGATTTTACAAAGTAAGACAAACCGTAAAAAATAAAGTCTTTTTGTGACAGATGTAATATTTCGCTTGAATATGACAAAGGTAATGTTTCGCTTGAATATGTAATGTTTCGCTTGAATATGAAAAATTGAACAGAGTTTCGTTTTACACAACTACGTATTTCGCTTGAACTTATCAACCTGTCATAATTCGCTTAGAAACATATTTCGCTGGGCAACATATTTCGCTTAGACATATTTTGCTTGATCTAAGAAAAATTAAGCAGAGTTTCGTTTCCTAGAAATGACGTATTTCGCTTGAAGTCAACCTGTCATATTTCGCTTAAGTACATATTTTGCTAGCTTCATGTAATATTTCGCTTCCTTCATAACATATTTCCCTTCCTTCAAATAAAAATGTATTTTTTCCAAAAAATCACCAAAAACTCACCCTTTTGACATTTTACCTTGATTTTTCTTGCACAATTAGTTATCTTAGGCCTATATCTTGCAAAAAACACAAACTTTAACACTTTTAAACACAAAAATCCGGGTTTGTATTTTAGAGCACTCGAAACCTTTAAATAACCAAAACTAATGATCTAAACAAGATATAAACGCACACAAGCTCACGATATCACCCCATGGCGACTGATACCAATTGAAAAAGTATCAAATCACTTACCAACTAATTAAGATAGAAAGTTTAGAGAGAGAAAGGAGGGTTGTAGCACTTAGTGAGAGAAAGAAAGAAAAATGTAATATTATGAGTAACCAAAATGAACAACCAACCCTCTCCAAGGCATGGAGAGGGGTATATATACCATGCATATGGCCGGTCAACATAAGGAGGACTTATGTTGACCCAGTTAGCTTGATAAGTTTCCAAATATTATGCTACGAGCTATACCATTACAACTTTAGAAGTGACCGAGTCTTTTCTTGATTCCTAACAAGTCACTTCAATCAGTACCTTCAACATAGCCAAACCTTTGTTGGTGTTTTAGAAAACAGAGAAAAGTTAACAAAAGAAGATAAAAGAGGTAGAACTGAGAATTATTTTGGAGCCATGAGTATTCGAAAATCATTGCCCACTCAAAGAAGCGTACAAATTTACTAATGAGGATTTTTTTTTTAGGTTAAAGGGTGGCGGCTAGGGTTTGATAGGGTGGTTTAGGGGAGACGGCTCAACATAGCCACCAAAGTCTGAGGATCATACCAGCTCCGATACCATGTTAGATAATGAATAAACCTGACAAGGATTTAAAACACCTTATTCGGGGGGTCTTGGTTGATCAAAATACAAAAGATGGATCATTGTTAGTTTTAGTGAGAGAAAGTAGAGAGAGGGTGAGCTGAACACCAAAAGTAAAGGTTAGATTAGAAAAGAAAAGAGAAAAATACAAGTGAACATCTACCACCCCTCATGGAGAGCCATAAGGGGTATTTATACTAAAAGAAAAAGCAAACTATTCTTAGTTTACATAAATGATCCCTGCGTGACACGCGGTGTCCAAGACTAGTACAATTCACGTGCAAGACGTCAACTTTACTAAAAAGTGAGGCTAACCATCTCCCTCCAAGATGGTGTCACACGTGATTTGGTTACAATGTTCCCTACAAGCAAAATAAAGAAAAATGATAAGAATGAAGTCCAGTATTCCTTGAGAATATCTTTGATGATATACTTGAATACTCCAGCTTTATTTCTTCTGCTTGTAGATGAACATACTGCTGAAATCTTCAGCTCCCTCCTAAACAGACACCTCTAAGACTGATAAGAGTTAATACACCGTTCTTGAGGGAGGGATGATATCATCAACATCGTCTTACTTAGGAAGCGTTATAGTTTTATTTGAATTCAGCCTAAAGTACACATTTAATCTCCATTTCGAAGTCGAAACCGTAGCACCAAAATCAATTAAAACTCGGAAATGCACTTTTCTCCCTCTA
Organism: Tanacetum coccineum; assembly: GCA_026074375.1. Lineage (NCBI taxonomy): Eukaryota > Viridiplantae > Streptophyta > Magnoliopsida > Asterales > Asteraceae > Tanacetum > Tanacetum coccineum. Next base: position 6,943 of record BQNB010067877.1, on the reverse strand, counting down.
GGAAAGTGCAGATATGAATTGCTACACCAAAGTTAATTAAGTCCCGAGTGTACGCAGTTTGTTCCTCTATGTAGTCTAAATGGTAACATCAAAGTCAACTAAGTCCCGGATGAACCCATTTAAATTGTTTCACCAAAGTCAACTAAGTTCTGAGTGAAAGCAATTTATCCCGCTGCGTAGTCGAAACTGTAACATCAAAACGGTAACATAGAAAATCAACTAAGTACCGGATGTACACATTTCTCCCTCCAGGATGATGACTAACTGAGGAATCATCATACACATGTGTACATCTTATGCCAACTGGAACTGCTTACTTAGCTTCCTAACCCGTAATTGCATAAGCAATAGTCTGTAAGAAGATGTCGGTACTCTCTTTACAAATTTCTCTTGATCAACCTGATCTAAATCCATTTATCTATTCTGTAGGCTAATACTGATAACCACTGATTGAATCATAATCCTTCACTTGTGACTTAATCTTGTACTATCCGTGTGACGAAGGAGCGATGCAAAGGCAAATCTTTGAGTACCATATACTCACCCAAAAGTAAACAAAAAATACATCACCACTTGAAATCTCCTCAATGACGTAAGACACTGAGTACTACAATATAACTCCTTAAAGTGATAGCTACTTTGTGGGTATAGGAAGAAAGAATCACAATAGCAACTAGATATCTAAGTCTTCATCACTAATACAAGTCATCGTCATTGTGGAGAAAGAAAGAACCGAAGACGAAATAAGTACACTTCCCGTGAAAGTCTACTTCAATCCTAAATAAGTAACATCATACAAAAACTCTGTAGCCATTAAAATTCAATACTAGCCATTATGAATGAAGGTGAAATTTGATAAGGATCGTTTTTAGTGTAATGTATTGTATTTGTTATGTTGTTGTTCGTGATTTTTTGATGTTGTTATGATCATTAACGGATATAGGGCTAAAAAAATAAACATAAGCATGGCCCGTCCAAGTAATAAAACCCGGTCACATTGACATTACCCGACATTATGTTGCTTTAATACTCGGCATCATCCTTTAATACTACCACCATAACATGCCAATTAAGAGAATTAGCCCAATTGATTAAAACACAGCCCAAGTTCATCACATATTTCGCTGCCCATTATTTTTGATAAAAATTGGCCCAATCACAAAGCATATAGCCGGTCCAATAACAAAATATCATCAACAGCCCAAGACATAGTCAAACTAGCCCATCTATAAGAAATGAAGCCTGATCCAGTTGTGTAGATAATACCCGGCCCAAGGTTGACTTAGAGATATAAAAGAACCAATCCCTAATAACTCTCAACATAACCCTAAACCTAATCTCAAATCAAACGTAGTCAACAAACATCTTTTCCTCCTTATCACTCCAAAGATAAAAATGAAACCCACACATCTCGTCCATCTCAAACGTATAGATACAACCCATCACTTTGACTCTTCATACATTAAATTGTTTAACATAAATCCCTAACCTAAGATAACATCCTTATATCATTCAAATTTTGTCACAGACCCATATCAAAAGAGCAAGAATTTCGTCTTCAAGATACTTTGTTTTCTGGTTATCATTGGCTTCAAGGTCGTTGAACGATCTCAGGTAGGTATGATGTTTGGATGATGTTTTACAATTGAAACGAAGAGATAATTATAATATAGTTGTTATAAATCATTTCTTTACATTCGAAAAATTTTAAGAGAGGGTCTCTACAAAGATCAATGATGAGATGTGGATTTCGTGCGTGTGATCATTATCTGGTCTAAATAAGTATTTGTACCACATGAAACACAATCTGAGATCTTGATTGTTATTTAGTTTCGATTCTTGTTGAAGTTGATTGAAGGAGATGAGGTAAATGATGAATGTGACGATGGGCTATAGGTTTAGTTTGGATTTGTTGTATTGAAATGAGGTTGTGGTAATATATGTTGGTCGGTGTTGTTGATGGTTATAAGATTGAGTCAGTCATCTCCTTCTTCATTTCTGTTTGACTATGACTCACTGTGAGTTGACCCGAGTCAACTCGGTAAATACTGAGTTGACTCGGTTTGGGTTAGGGCAAGGTAGATCGGTTGCTTAAGAATGGACTAGATCAGTTCTTTAGATTGGTTGTCAAAGAGTGAACTAGATCGGTGCCTTTTGTAAAACGTCTCGATTGGTTGCTTTTGTAAAACGTCTAGATCGGTTCGTTCTTGAAAAATATCTATATCGGGTCTTGAGCTTGAACTAGATCGGGTCTTTAAGGTTTGAACTAGATCGGGTGATGAAGAACTTCTAGATTGGTTGTAGTAGTTCAGTAGTCTTGATCGACATTTGAAGAATGACTAGTTCGGAGAATGACTAGTTCGGTGCACACAAGAGACCAAAACTGTACTATCGTCCTTGCTCCTAAAACCTTGGATCTATGACACCTTGTCTCAACCGGTAAGGACCACAAAGATAATAAGCAAACCAAAAATAAGCTTGTAAATAAGCTTTTATACCAAAATAAGCTAAAATAAGCTTAAGAATTTCTTTAAGTGTATCGATCTCCTGCTGAAAAGACGCAAGCTTTGCATTTCTATTCCAAATTAAATCATCCATTTGAGAATCTATTAATTTTTCATGCTTATTCAAATCTACATTAAGTCTTTGTTCAAAAATGGTGACTCGTTCTTTATATCTCTCAAGCTCAGCGGTTAATGATTCATTTACCATTTTATTTGTCTAATTTTCCTTATCTAGATGAGCTACGTGATCAGTCATTTGTTCAACCAAAGATAGCACCAATAAATCATAGGTGCAGAAGAATTAGTATCCTGAATAACCGCATCTTGTGACTCTTGCAGATATTGAGAATACGGAATGATATTACTATCACTATGTATCTCATTATCTTGAAAATCGTCAATATGTGTTTGTTCAGAACTGCATCTCTTGCACATCTTGATTAATCATATCATTCAGATAAGAATCAGAATATGGTACCTCAGAGAGAACTTCAGGATCACAGCTTGAAAGATTTGCCATCAGAACCGCTTTAGCCGAGGATAAGTCATCACAATCTGAGTCATAGGCATCCAAGTCTTTAGTCTGGAAAGCCTAATTCTAAGGGATTGTTTGTTGAGCAACTGGGCGGTTATGATATTCCAGGGTCTGCTAAGAATGCAAGTTGCTCTTCATCTAATATCTGACCCGCTTCCTGAGCTTCGGCTAACATCAATTTCTCCTTAAACCATGCAGCATTCCTTGGACCGTTTGGCTGAGTACACTGTCTCGACATATGCCCTTTGCCTTGATAGTTATAACACTTCATAACTCTTGGTTGACCAGCTGCATAATTTCCCTTTGAAGTAGTAGCAATTCCTCTGTTTCTAGTACCAGCATAACTCTGATTTTGTCTTCCTTGAACATGTTGAATTGTGACTCTACCATCTTGAATGGTTGCTTGATTTCTAGGATTAAACGATGTTCTAAGTTGATTGTTTGATGGTGGAAACCTTGATGCTATAGCAGACAGAAATGCCATTGCTTTGTTAATGCATTCAATCGAATCTTCTCCTTGCTAAAACATAGGAACAACGAGACTAAAGTCCAATTGGGGAAATTCAGCTCAAGATTGTTGTGTCACTGATAGAGGTATGAATATTTGAGGGGAAACTAAATGTTATTTTGGACTGACTGAAGTGTGATGGTGTTGATGATGAATGGGTGTTGTATAAACTGGTGTGAATTGTTGAGAGTAGATACATAAAGAACCCTGAATGTTTATGGGTAAATGAATAATGGAATTTATAGGGTTGTAGAGTCGGCTAACAAAGCAAGAGGTTTCGAATATCTTTCATGTGTGACACGAACTTCATTAGCATGTCGTTCATTTTGACTACGGTATCCATACAACTGATCATGGTTGGTGGTATACAAACTCTTAGCTAACTTCACATCAATGACAAACTTGCTCCATTCTGATGGAAGAGCATTCAGAAACTTAGTATTGACTTGAACTTGTTGCATTATCATCCCAATAGTATGCATGTCATTGATCACTGAGAAATCGTCCATAGTAACTCCCAATAGTGTATCACCTGACATAATCAAACTTATCTAACAAGTTGTACAATCTGCATTTACGTTCTTGGTATGATAATTCAGTGCCTTTCATTAGTAGCTTGACACTATCCCAAATATCCTTAGCCGCCTCTTGATGGTTAACAAGTGCATACAAATCGGGTGGAAGTCTGTGAAGAATGATATTGGTTGCTTGAACATCACAGTCATCTTGAAGTTGTTGTGCTTCAGTGAGTTTGGAGTATTTCATAGGTCTAGTTTGCCCATTTTCTTCAACAGTTGGGTAAACCAATGGATCATTATCGATTGAATCAAGCATCATCCTACCATGTTTCTTCCCTTTGATGAATAGACGTGTACGACTTGCCCATGAATCATACATTGATTTTTCAAGCATTGGAGGACGGTTCTCAACTCCAGCAACAATGATGTGTTCAGCTAAAGTAGTCATTTTGTTCTAATTGAAAAGTTAAATGATTAAAGATTGATCGTACAGTGATAAAGGAGGATTGTGTTAAGAGTTGTTGTTGTTGTGAATTAAGTTATGTCCATGGTTTTACAATCTTTTACTAAAACTTGCGAAAACCTAAATATTTCATGGTTTTACAAAGCAGACAAACCAAAGAAACTAAAATCTTTTTGTGAATATGTGATAATGTTTCCGCTAGGACAGTGTTAATATATCGCTGTAATATTTTGCTTGCTTGTAATGTTTTGCTTGGAATATGACGATGTAATGTTTCGCTTGAAATATGAAAATTGGACAGAGTTTCGTCTTACACAACTACGTATTTCGCTTGAACTTACAACCTTTCATAAATCGCTTACTAACATATTTCGCTTGACTTGAGAAAAATTAAGCAGAGTTTCGTTTCTTAGAAATTACAAAAATCGCTTGAGGTCAACCTGTCATATTTCGCTTACACATTTCGTTTACATACATATTTCGCTAGCTTTAAATATATTTCGCTACCTTTAATACGTATTTCGCTTGCTTCAAATAAAAACGTACTTTTTCACAAAAAAATCACACACATCAACCATTTTTTTGACTTACCTCGATTTTGCTTGCACAACTAGTTATCTTAGGCCTAAATCTTGCTTAAAAACACAAACTTTAAAACTTTTAAACACAAAAATCCAGGTTTGATTTTTGAAGCACACGAAACCAAAAATAACCAAAAATAACCAAAACTAATGATCTAAACAAGATATAGATGCACACAAGCTCACGATATCACCCTATGGCGACTGATACCAATTGTAGATGTATCAAATCACTTAAAAATAGACAAGATAGAAAGTTTAGAGAGAGAAAGTGGGTTGTAACACTTAGAGAGAGAAAGGAAAGGATATGTATTATGTGAATAACCAAATGAACAACCAACCCTCTCCAAGGCATTGAGAGGGGTATTTATACCATCACTATGGCCGGTCAACATAAGGATGACTTATGTTGACCCGGTTAGCTTGGTAAGTTTTCAAATATTACGCTACGAGCTATACTATTACACTTTTGGAAGTGACCGAGTCTTTTCTCGATTTCTAACAATTCATGATGAAATACTTACTTTGGAATGTTAGGCTCGTTTTGAGCTATTAATCATGCAAACTTGAGGTTGCGATTTGATCACCATTTAGACGATGCATCGATTTTAAAATCTAAATGATTCATACAATGAATTTGTATGCTTACATATATCCATTTATTTTCTTTTCAGATAATTGAGGAATTGAGTCCCCATTTTAGTTGATATATTAATAATCAACTTCTTTTGAGATATAACAACATTATATTGAAGAATCTTATTCTTCTATATTTTTGTATCATTAATGACTCGGGATGGTGTAACCGGTCATGCCAAAAATATTATAATTATTGCTCATAAACTTATGTTATGGCTATGACAAAGAAAAAATTACATGTTTCGTCCCTATGGTTTATTAAAAAATCACATTTCGTCCCTATTTCATTTTAAATACACCAGTCGTCCCTAATTTTGAAACTGGTAACGCTGGTCGTCCCTATTTTGGATGGTCGTTAACTTTTCTCGTTAAGTCTAATTATTAAAAGGGTATTTTGGTCTTTTTGCTCCTGTCACCACCATAGGGACGAAACGTGTAATTTTTTCTTATTATTATTATTATTATTATTTTCTCTTATTTTAAAAAATTTTAAATTTTTTTTATTTCGGTTTCAATTTACGAGCAATAATAAAAAATAAAAAAAAATTAAAATTTTTTTTCTTCGGTTTCAGTTCGAGCAATTTTTAAATTTTTTTTTAAAACACCGCGACTTATTATTTTTCTTCTCGTAAACTGAAACCGAAATAAAATTGCTCGTAAACTGAAACCGAACTAAAAAAATTTAAAATTTTAAATTTTTTATTATTGCTCGTAAACTGAAACCGAAATAAATAAATAAAATTAATTTTTTTTTATTATTGCTAGTAAACTGAAACCGAAATTAAAAAAAATATTAGTGCTAGTAAACTGAAACCAAAATAAAAAAAAAATTTAAAAATTTAAGATTTTTTTTATTATTGCTCGTAAACTGAAACCGAAATAAAATAAATTTAATTTTTTTTATTATTGCTATTAAACTGAAACCGACATAAAAAAAAATTTTAATTTTTATTATTGCTAGTAAACTGAAACCAAAATAAAAAATATTAAAACAAAAATTTTAAGATTTTTTTTATTATTGCTCGTAAACTGAAACCAAAATAAAAAAAATTTAAAATTTTGTTTTTATTATTGCTCGTAAACTGAAACCGAAATTAAAAAATTAAAAAAAAATTGAAGATTTTTTTATTATTGCTCGTAAACTGAAACCGAAATAAAAAAAATATAAATTTTTGTTTTAAAATTCTTTTTATAA